>PVLA01014071.1:0-32904 GCA_004027455.1 Hydrochoerus hydrochaeris
GCTTCGCGTCACATGAGTAGATCCGCCTCACAGGCCCATGGCTGGGGATCTTACACAGCCTCCTTCCGGGGCATCATGTCTCAGAGAGAAGCCTGTCTATGCGTCGTCATCTCTTTGGGGTACCCCCTGCTCCTTCAGTAGATGGTCAGCCCCTAAAGAAGGTGGCTCAGAAGTTGGCTGGCAGGGACAGTGCAGGACTTCTGAGCAGGCCCAGCAGGGGGAGCGAGGAGGGATCTGCTGTATCCAGGCCCTTTCCTGGAGACATTCATCCTGAAGGTGCAGGCCACTCCAGGCCTGCTCTGCACTGGCAATGAAGTGGCGGTCATTGTCAGTGGACAGCAGAGGGGAAGGAGGGCGTGGACAGAGATCCCAAGTGTGTTCTCTGTCCTCAGCTGGGAGTCCTAGCCCTCTTCAAAGACACCGTTGATAACTTGTGATGTGCTCTTGGGAACCAGTGGTAATCCTACAGTGTATTCCCAGGGAAGAGTTGTCTTAACATCTTTGTTAATCCAAAAAATAGTTATACCAAAACAAAAAGCATTCCTAAAAGTAGAAAATAGGGTAAATTACAAGTTCTGCCACAGATTTAAAAAAAGAAAAGGTTGTAGTGATCAACGTTTAAAAATGAGTCACTGTTGAACTTCTCTAGTTTGCCAAGAGTCTCTGTCAGTGCGCAGATGTCCTGGCTGGATTGTGTTAGTGTCTTAAGAGTTCCGGGGCTAGCTTTGTGGCTGACAGTGACCAAAGGCTTGCAGGTAACGTCTCTTAGATTCTGGGGCAGTGATGGGGAACCTTTTAGAGCTTTCAGTGATAACAAACAGCCCACTACATCACACATGCCGTGGGTTCCCCACAGCTGTTCTGGGAGTTCACAGGTAAATGAATGTGTTAAAGAGCTGCTGAAGCTTTTTAACTGATTAGATTTAGATTCAGCAAGCAGATACCTTTATTCCCTTTCACGTATTTTTTGCTTTCTAATATAGTTGGGCTGTTTCTTCATTGCTTCTTTCTTTTTTTTTAAGTCTGCATGGCTCTACAGATAACTCATTGGTAGTTTAAAGCACTCTTTCCCAATGTGAAACTTTAAATTACTCTCTTCCCAAGAATAAAGCAAAAAGCTGGTAGATAGAGCCTTGCTATCAGGATTGATCAAAATTGTTGCTATTAATTCTTCCAGTTTAAAGAGGTTTCATTTAGGGAAAAAAAAAAGCAATTTCGGTTGAAACTTTCATTTGGGAGATCAGATGGTGGGAAATAGTGTTTTTATGCTTTGTTATTAGACGGGAAAGAATGAGGGATTTGGGGGAAATCCCCTTCTGCTTGCAATAGCTCATGTTTACCTCAGTTATTTAATTTGTTTTGCAGAAAAAACCCAGGCAATGGATATTGTGTTTCAAGTAAGGAGCACTAAAACTTAAGGATGTTCTTTTCCCAGACTGATCCTGAGCCAGCCTAGAAAAGGTGATAAAGTGGCAGGGTCTTGCGTCTCAGCACCACACCTGGTCCTTGTGTGTAGGGGTAGCTTAACTCTTGGAAGCCTGACATTGCTCCTTTATGATTCCCTGAGGATGCTTTGCTTTATTAAAAAAGATGTTCTTTTTGCAGGTTGCTCCCCTTCCTCTGGCCTATTGAGATTACATTAGAATTATAATGAAGGGTGTGATAACAGAGCAGGAATGGCTCTGTACTAGAGGATGAACATATAAATTAAATAACTGAGCTTCAATAAGATACGTTGTTTAACATCATCATCTAAACTACTACAGTTCTGGGAGCTAAGCAGTATAGATACTGAGGAGTAAAAGCCTCATTTCACGGGTAAAGAAATGGAGGCTCAGAGTTGTGAGGCAGACTTGCCCAAAGGTCGTAAAGAGAGCAAACTCAGGACTGACTCTGGTCCCCCCAACTGCAGCCTGAGCTCTGGCTCAGAGAGCATAACATCTTGCCTGTGGAGGGTGCATACTAAAGAGTCTTGTGCTGAACACAAAGTGATGATGGCAAGTCTCATCTCATTCCTTTGCATGCTTCCAGGGGCATTCCTGATTCCCTACGTGGTGTTTTTTATTTGCTGTGGAATTCCTGTTTTTTTCCTGGAAACGGCTTTGGGGCAATTTACAAGTGAAGGTGGCATTACATGTTGGAGGAAAGTCTGCCCTTTATTTGAAGGTTAGTATTGCTTTAATTAGAAAATAAAAATTTGCCCTGTAGTGTCAAGCTACAAAGAAGAGCTGAGACTTTTGCAAAGGTAGAGATTGAAATTTCTCCTTCTTCTTTGTCCTTTTAGGCATTGGCTATGCAACGCAGGTGATTGAGGCCCATTTGAATGTGTACTACATCATCATCCTGGCCTGGGCCATCTTCTACCTGAGCAACTGCTTTACCACTGAGCTCCCCTGGGCCACCTGTGGGCACGAATGGAACACAGGTATGGCCGCCAGGGAGGGTCTCTCTACTGGTCCTACTGGGGGACCTGGGATTGGTGGTGCATTGTTGGCCTGTGGGCTCTTGTCAGCAGTCCTATTTGCTGGAATTGGCCTCACTAAAATTGGAGGATCAATTCTGTAGCCAGAGTGGGTTTATTGCGTGAGTCACAGCTGGAGCTAAGCATTGACCCAGGGATTGGCATGATGAGGAAAGTGAGAGTGCACTAGGCTCTTTGCTAAATGCAGAGACTGAGCCATTTGGGGACTGGAGGGTGGCAGGAAGGGGGAGACTTGGGGGTCAGGGCTCCAGTTCCAACCTGCCTCTCCAAGTGGCAGGTTTTTTCTGTGAAAGAAGAGATTAGACTAGATTAAGATCTGCAGACTGAGGGCCTTTTGACTGATCTGTCTTTAAATGATGAACAGCAAATTGAAGAATGTATTTGATTTGTACTTCATGTGAAAAACCCAGATTTCATGTGAAAATCCAGATTTATAGTTTCTGTTCAAAAATTAAAAGACCTGGCAACATTCTTCCTTGGCAGCAATGACTGAAGCTGAGAGGCAGCTGTTCCTTTAGTTGACATATTTGTCCTTGAGTTGTTACTATCCCCACCCAGATTATTTTCTTTATTTACCTTACTGGCCCAATTCAGCTAGACATTTGAAATCGATGTACTTAATACCAGATTGCAATAATTTTTCAGATTGCTTTTGTTTCCTTTTTGATATACTATTTGCTTTTCAACTTGTCATCCTATCAGGATTGACTATTATAATCTGGAAATGGGAATACCTGTCCAGCCTCTTTCTGAGATGGCTGTGCTCCCAGAAGACATTACTAATTGATTGCAGCACACCTTCTCAGATTTTTGCCTGAGAGTGCTTCTCAGTAGTTATAGTCCAGGTATCTGTTGCCTTTTGGCACGTGACTGCAACTGAATCACATGCTTTAACTTCCTCACTATTCATATCAAAATTTCGGGTTAGACTGTGTCTGCGAGTGGCTTCTCATGCTGAGGGCTGTGATCCAGGAAGACTGGTGGGGTATTGGCCACCAGCAGAAGGAACAGCAGGCACCAGACCTAGACAGTGTTGTGACTGGGCTTCTAGCCATGTGACTTTGCCCTGCTTCATTCTCAGTCACATTTGATAGCAGCCTTGCTCTCTCCTTGTTCTTAACCTTCCTTTGGCAAGGGACTTCACAGAGGTGCTACCAAACTGAGATTCAAGGATGTATTCTTGGAGCTATGCAAGTCCTCTGTGAAAATTTAATTGTATTTTGAGGGTCCTCTAAAAATAGGTGCATGTTCTGGACTTTTGGCACAGCCACTTTATAACTGAGGATGATCAGGAGATTGTACTTCTTCAATTTGTGTTTATAGTTCAACATGCACTTGGCAATAGAGTAAAAATGGTCAAGGGAAAGAAAGCAGACTTAGTTCATAAACAGTGTGTTAAGGGGCTGGGATTGTGCCTCAGTGGTAGAGCAGTTGCACAGCCTGTGTCGGGCCCCGGGTTCCATCTCCAGCAAAAATGTTATTATAACTTTTTAAAGTGAAGAAAAGAAAAAAGACCTGGTGTGCTGGTACTAAAAGAAGTCCAGTCGAGAACACATAAACTGTTAGGAATGCAGGTTTCACAGAAGTGTGGCCAGGGAAATTGGCCATAGAATCAAGTCTCCTGAAGCCCTTGGAAGAATCAGCCTGAAGCTCAGCAGATCTGCCTCTCACCTGTCAGCTCCATTTATCTGTGGGGAAAGCAATTTGATTTCACTAAGTGGCATTATCCTACATGTCCTTGTCATGTTATCACTCTGAATTGTGTTGGCTGATTTAACTTGTAAATTTAACTTTGCTTTTCCAGTTGTATGAATTATATAGTCACAAAGACTTTATAGCCCACTGTATATTGTACATGATTATGTATTTTAATAAAAATAACTGGTCAACCTTGGATGTCTGAGAAATTTCTTTACTCAAGGAAAAAATGATTTAAAAACGGCATGTCAGAGAATCTGATACAAGCTAAGGGCTCCTCTCACCCAGAAAAAGGCCCAAGACATAGCAGACCTTTTGAGTACAATTCAGTTTTCTAGATTCCTCTGAAGACTTAAGTGTGAACCCAAGACCAGCTCCTCTCAGAACTTAACATTTGCCAGGAGGGACAGGAAGCAAGTAGACATGCACAGTGTTCCCATGGTGGCTTACAGACTTCACTATCCACTGCTGGCAGACCTGTGACGTGTGCTACAGCGGCCTGTTGGTACTATTGAAAGTTCTTTTTTTTTTTTTTTTTTGTTACCAGGGATTGAACTCATGATCTTGTGCTTGCCAGGCAGGTGCTTAAGCCACTGAGCTAAATCCCTAGCTCCTATTGAAAGTTCTAAAAGGTTCACCGTCACTGCTTTAAAGGCACTCAGATGCCTGCAGTGTGTGAAACATCATCTACAAGAGTTGGTTTGTGTTCCCAGAGACAGCAGGTGCAGCCTGAAGTGTGTACACATGTGTGAGTACGTGAGAAGAGAGAAGTGCAGGGCCAGTGGGCCCTGGCTCTGAGCTGGCCACTGCTGGCTGCCAGGGACCCTCAGAGTGCAGGCAAAGGAGCCCCTCTGCCCCAGGGAGCTGGGAACACGGGTCCTATAGGGGCCAACATTAGCAAGCACTGAACACAGCAAAACAAATGGAGCCCCAGCAGGAGTTTGTGCTCAATTCTGTCTTTAACAGAACTGGCTAACTGCTCATTTTATAGAAGAGGGAGAGGGTGCAGGTTGGGGGTCTCTTGACTATTTCTGAACTTTGGATTCTTTCTTTTCAAAATAAAAAGCATTAGAGAAGGTGTTTCTCAGAGGGCATCTGAGCTCTGCCTTGCTTAGCATTCAGGGGAGGGAGACCAGAGAGGGCTTCCTGGAGGAGGAGGGCTTAATGAGTAGCTCCAGGCCTCAGTGGGTGAACACTAGTATATTTTCACATGGGTTTCTCTTGGATCATCAAGTTTCAGAGAAAGCTGTTCAGTAAATCCTTTCTGATTGATTTAATTAAGTGAGGTAACAACAAAGAAATCAAAGGTTCTCTATGCATGTAGAGTCATGGCATTTCACTGATCCTTACCTCTTTATAAGCAGCTACAGTATTAGCCCCCTTTTAGAGAAAAGCAAAGTTTGAAGTGTGTTCCTTCCCTGGGGATACCATGGCTAACTCATTCCTGTGGTCCCTCTAGTTCAACCAGGGCCACTGGGCAGGAGAGAGGAAGAAAGGAAAGCAAATTTGGGGACAAGGCTAGAGGACAGGGTATGATAGGACATGCAAGGTGGGGCACAGAGTCCCTCCCCGCCACACTGCCCTCCTGTTCTGATCATCCTGAGCATCACTGTGGAGCATCTATTTCGCCACCGCATCCTTTGAGGCTTTGTCTCCTCGGTGGTCAGATAAAGCTGCCCGGTTACATCGTCAGCTCTGAGCGTTTTCCCGGGGTCGGCCCTCGTCAAGGTTAACTGTCCTGCATGTCTTCTCTTGTTTCCACTGTAGACAAATGTGTGGAGTTCCAGAAGCTGAACGTGAGCAACTACAGCCATGTGTCCCTGCAGAACGCCACCTCCCCCGTCATGGAGTTTTGGGAGTAAGTGGAGGAGCCCTTGTCTCTTGGGCCTTTGGGGGCTGTGTGCTGGTCCTGCCCCAATGGCCTGCCTCCATCTCTGGACAAAGCAGACCTGTCCTGCAGCCAGGTATTTCTGGCTCTCTGAGCATCTCCCTGTCCTAGAAGCCAGAGTGGAGATCTTCTCAGACTCCCAAAGGAACAGCTGAGAGAAATGCTTTCTTACCATGCCTTGTTGTTTATTAGGGCAGGAAGTGCCTGATAAAACATTAGACAGTTTAAAAATTCATTCTGAGCAGAAGAGAAGTTGTAGCATGTTTGCAATGAGTGAAGTCATGAGTATATTTAGTCTGGTAGGAGGAAGTCTCCTGGGGGGACAGGTTAGCTCACTTCCAGTAGCTGAAAGGAAATGGATGTGCTTTGATAGTGGTGGTTACGAAGAGGCCGATTTCTGATGCACCTACGGAAGACATTGGCCTCATGACATTGGCTAAGCTCCTTCAGAAGGTTGCAGGCACCCACACTGGAAGGGATGGGCCTGTGCAGGGCTGCTGATTCTTGTTGGGTACCTGTCAGAGGCCCTGAAATTATAAGTAGTAGTTGTGTGGGTGGGAATTTTCCTAGAAATGGGCATAATTTTACCAGTGTTCCATAGAGACCCTTTCAAGGCTGCGGATGTACTGGTTGCATACTGCTAAATCCAAGAAGGCATCATTTACATTATGGAGTGTGCATTCCAGAATTGTGTAATACACAACCTGTCAGGAAGCATAGAGTGGCCCAACTTCAGAGCTTCTGAAATAGAAATAGGACCATCCTTTGCTGCAGGTCCTGAGGACACATTTCTCGCATGAGTTAAAGGCTGGACTAAATGCTTTCTGAGGCGTTTTAGTCTGAAGAGGGCTGGCTTCATGAAGAAGCCTTTCCTCTCCTGATGCTAATTAAAATATAGTGCATATGTGAAGGGAGTATTTTTGTTCCTCTCTAGAAACAATTATGCTGGATTTAGATTTATCATTCATGTACATATCTTTATACTTGTTCTCATATGTATGTGCCTTAGATAATACCAGGGCATAATACAAATCTTTTAATTGTAATTCATGATATCTGTTACTTGCATCCTTATGTATTTTAAAATTTTATGTTAATGGTGTCCGTTACTTACATGTGCACAGCAGCTTTGTTTCTTTGTTCAGTGTTGGTTTTGAGATGCAGCCATGCATATGTTGATACACATAGCTTTAGTGCTCTTGTTCTCCAGCCCCCTACATGGCATAGTGTGGCAAGAATGGCCTTCTCTGCGCTTATCCACATCCCTTTGATGGGCTTTCAGCCTGCTGCCCATGGTCACTATTGAGGGTGCTCAGTGAATAGACGTCTTGTGCTTGCTTGAGTACATGAGTGAAGGTTTCTAGGTTTCTAAATATAGATCCCTATCGTAATATGATTTATGCAGCTAGAACAGAAAGCCTGATTCTGGGTAACTGATAAAGAACAAATATATTTTTTGTAGTTCTAGCAATTGGCAAGTGCAGGGGGGATGTCATCCCACAGAAAATGGCAGAGGAGCAAAAGAGCACACACACTCCAGAGCAAGAAGTCAAACTCTCCCTTTTAGCATGAGCCCACTTCCCAACAATCACCTCTTAATGGCCCACCTTTCAATAGTGTTGCATTTGGGACTCCGTCTCCATTACATGGACCATAGAGGACACGTTCAAACCATAGCACTAGTGAAGAGTGGCAGTGCTAGACCACGCGGCCTATGTGTTGTCCGTTTTATCAGATAATGCAAAGAGACAATCTGGATGAAAGTGACGGAGACTTCCTGCGTGCCCCATTCTGCATAGCACTTGGTCTTGTTGGTTTTGTTTTGCTGGTGTAACAAGAGTGAAATGGTATTTCGCTGTTTTGTGTTTGGATTTCTTTAGTTAATTCAGGCTGAGAACCATTTGATGTTTTTTCTGCTATTTGATATTTGCATCTGAACTTCAAGTTCATGTCCTGTTCTATTTGGGTCACTTGTCTTTTACAGATGGTAATTCTTGATACATCCTAGATATTATTGACAGTGCTATGAATATCTTTTCCCAGTGTGTGGCAGTTCTTTCTTATTTATTTAGGGTGTATAGAATTTTTAATTTTACAGAATTCACACTTGTCAATCTCTTTGGTTTGCACAGTTGGTGTTTAAAGATATATTTCTGTACTCCAAAGTTGTAAAAAAAGATCCTATAGTTTCTCCTAAAATTTTGTTTCTTCACATGTAGGAATGTAATCTATCTGGAATTTTATTTTTCTGTCACATAGAGTAAAAATCTAATTTTATTGCCAGGTGTGGTGGCACATGCCTGTAATCCCAGCACTCAGGAGGCTGAGACAGGAGGATTGCTGCAAGTTGAAGATCAGCCTGGGCTACATAGTGAGTTCAAGGCCAGTCTGAATTATATAGGAGGACCCTGTCTGAAATTTTTTTTTAATTTCATCATTTATTTAACTAACCAATTTTCCAGGTAGTATGTCCTTTCTAAGTTGATTTGCAATGCTGTCATGTATATATCATTTTCCTAGAAACACATTTCTATTTTTTAGGTTCTCTCTCTGCTTCATTGATTTTCAGTGCTGTTTTCTATGTATCATTTTTCTAGAAGCACATGTCTACTTTTTAGGCTTTCTCTGTTTAATTGGTCTCTTTGTCTGTCTCTGTGTCCATACCACATCTTTTGGTTTAATGTAAGCCTCAAGCTAGAAAGGTACCTCCTTTACTTTTATTCTTTTCCAGAATGGTCTTAGTGGTTCCAAAATATTTTAGAATCAATGTACTAGTTTATACAATGAAGACAATGACTACCACCGTAGGAGTAAAATAGCTCTGAGGGTTTTGATTGGAAGCCTCTTGAAATTTTAGGTTAATATGAAGAGAAGTGACATCATGGTTGTGCCTCTCTCCATGAACATGGTATAGCTAGCCCTCCATTTATTTAGGTCTTTTCAGATGCCTTACAAAGTAAGGTACTTTACTGTGGTCTGCAGAGAGCAGCATTGGGATTACCTTGTGTCTGTCTGAGACCTGGTGAATCCCAGACTCAGTCTGAGCATCTATAAGGTGTGTTAGGAAGGAGGCTCCTGTGTGGCTCTTCCCAACTCCACTGGTCTATGGTTTCCTGGAGGGATTTCACAAAGACTTGTTTTGGGCCTGTGCATTTTGCAATATATGGTTTCTGTGCTTTTCTTAGGGAGCCAGTTCTGAAACCCTGGAGTAAGTGGACCTGGTCTATGTGTAAGCTTATGTCATCTTGCACAATTTGTTCCCTTGATAACATACACAGAACCCCTCAGACCATTATTTGTGTCATGTGTGTTCATTGTCTGTACTCCCCAGTGAGGAGTAATGAAGCAGCACCAGTCTGGTTGTACTTGCCATTTTTGGCTATAAAATGCCCTCAGTGAATGTTTAGAAAATGAATGAATCTATGATATATATGAACAGATGAGGAGGAAGGCAGGCAGATAATATGTTCTAACAAAATGCTATAGGAGAATACTCACCAGGGTTCTGGCCAGATTCATGCTCTTGGGAAGTTTCCCACTCAGCAGCATGGACCACTTCTGGGATTCCTTTGCAGCATCCACATCAGCCACTCATTTGGGCCCCAGGTGGCTGGAAGGGACAGCTTGTCTGTATCCTCCAGTATAAGGATCTCTGCCAGCTCCTTGGTCATGCTACATGAGAGAATGAGCTTGGCAGAATGAGCCCACCACTCTGGTTTTCTATGCAGGTTGCATCTCTGTTATCTATGCAGTGCTGAATTCTGTGTCCTGAAACTGTGCACATATTGATGCCCCTATCTGAGATTGTTTTGTCATCTCCAATGCAACTATTCCCCAGAAGTGAGTTTGAATTACAGAGATTGTGTGAGACATTCACACCCTCCTATGAAAACCTATTGAGTCCCAGGTATTGGAGGAGGGCTGGCAGCTGCATCCTTCAGGGAGAAAACATCCACACACTTCTGATTAACCCAGATTCCCAAGCTTGTTTTCCTGTAGAGGAAACTGGAATCTCTGTCCCTCTCCTCAGCATACCCAGTCATTGCCTTCTAGCATTCTGCCCACACAGCCTGGAAAGTAGGTGACTGGGAAGGAAGAGCTTCTTCCCTAAATTCAGTTGAAATCTGACTTCTGGAGCTTTGGATAGAGCATGCCTATTTCTTTTTCCCTGGGACAGCTCTTGCAGCATTGGAGCAGTTTCCTGAAAAATGTTTCTTCCACAGTTGTGAAAGTTGCCTTTGCTACTTGTTTGTATAATGGCTCCACTCTTCCATTCATATCTTCACTGTGCTGTCTTTGCAGTGCCTCCAGCCAAGGTCTTGCTGCTTGGTCAGAGCAGACGTCTTGAGCTATCACTAGATCATTCATTTGACAGATGTCTACACTCCTGGTGCACACAAGAGAAACACAGTGCAGATTCAGGGAGGCAGAGGCAAAAGATGACATTCTAGTCTCCAGAAGCAAAAGTGACATGAGCCCATCGATTACCATAAAATCACTAGCAAGCCATTTCCTTCCTGGCCCGTGCCTGGCCATGGCTTCCCCTTGCTATGGGCCTCTGTCGATACCACCTCTCATCTTGAAATTGTGTTATCCTCTTCAGCATTACTGGTAATGAGAAAAGCTTAGGCCCTGGATCCATGCTGGATTCTGACTCTGGCAAGGGGCCTAGGGGGCAGCTTGTCTTCCTAATGTAGGATGGCAAAATCAGGCCATCCTGGTTTCCCTTAGTAACCCATTATGCACTTATCTAAATACAGTATGTCTGCATTCTGTATTCCAAGTCTGCAGCCTCAGATGGGATTGAGCCCTAGTAAAAGGATAAAGAATGTTAGGACATTGGATGGACCTTGATTTGTCTTTACTTTCCCTTCCCAGTTCTCCATCTCCCATAATCCAGGGATTTGTAAGCTAACCTAGACTCGCCATGTGTGCAGTCAGAATCACTTTTGTTCAGTATCAGTTCAAGGAACATGCAATGAGCATACATTGTGATTTGGGCTTGAATGAAGCTCCCGGGGGATTCACTTCTGGTTTTTTTGGTTTTGTTTTGTTTCATTTTGTTTTTTCAGAAAGATGAGGGTTTTCTTTATCAGAGGAAGTTTTCTTTCTTTTTTTTCCCTTTGTTTCTGTTACAAGGACACTTTAACTCATTTTCTTTGGATACAGAATTGGAAATCAGAGTTGTTGGGGTGGAGCCTGGTTCTTTCTATGGGACTGACTGAACATCTCCCGACCTCCATCCTCCACCCGACTTGTCTTCTTCACCAACTATTATTCCTCCTTGCTGAGTTCCTTTCTGCCCTGTCAGTGCCCTGGGCTCCATCCGGGGTCCATTTCTTGAAGAATCCTTACCAGATCCTGGTGTGTGTGACTCCTAGTTATCAGTGTCTTAGTTCAGTTGTCATTTGGGAATCCTCTTACCAGGTTGGCAGGATCAGGACCCAGTTGAATGCCACCCATCACTCTGTTTCAATGGAATACATAATTCTTGTCCAGAATCCTTATATCTTGGTTAACTTGTTGATTCTTCCCCTTCCTACATTATACTGTATGGGCCTCAATTGTGTCTGTTTTGTTTGCTGTGGTTTTCTTGCCCATTCTGGGTACCTAAAGAATATTTGTTGAAATGAATGAATGGAAGAGTGAATGGATGTTTCCTAACTTCCTGGAGTCCAGTGTCCTCTGTAAATTGCTAATGAGGTAACACTCTCTTGAGGATAATGGTGATGCTAACACCTCACCTGAGTCCAGTCCTTTGGAAAAGTCTGAAGGCATTAATAAAATAACTATGATTAGTTCTCCCATCTGTGATATGAAGATTGTGTTAGATAGCTTTCTAACACTGTGACAAAATACCTGAGATAAACAATTTAAAGGAGGAAAGGTTTATTGTGGCTCACAGTTTCAGAAGTTTCAGTGCATGGTGGCTTGACCTGTGGTGGCACAGGACATCATGCTGGTAGCATGTAGTGGAGGAAGCAGAGAGCTAGAGAGGAGAATAAGGTCCTAGTATCTTCTCTATAGAGAGCACACTCTGGCCTTGTTGTGGTCCAGAGGAGTTCACATTTATGATCTAAGGGAAAAGTTATTGGAATTCCAATAAGTAATTCCAATCTGCCATTTCCAGTGTAACTCATGGTGAAAGTAAAGAGACAAACACATATCTGCAGTCATGGGGAGCTAAGGGGGTCCTAAATCCAGTCAGCACAATGGCTAACCAGAACAAAAGCCATGACCCAAGGCCGAACCCAGGTTTTATTTGTGAAGTGGGGAGTTTTTCAGGGCCGAGTGACTACAAGAATGGTGGAAAGTAGGTGAAGTACTGTGAGCTGGGCTAGGCAGGAGGCACAATAACACCTCTTCTGTGTGCAGAGAGAGACATGCAGAAAGGGTACCAGATTCGGCTAACAGGTAGCCTCTAAGTTTGGAGAAATCTGCATAACACAATTTGAGAAATTATCTTGTGGTTTTGATTGGTGCTTCAGCTTTGATGCCTGGCCTTCGTGCCATGTGACATCACAGGCTCTTTCTCGAGCCTCAGTCTCAGCCAACAGCGCAGCTTCATTCAGCCTCGCTCATGCTTAGTTGAGAGCTATAGGCAGGACATCACTGACCTGTCACACTGGTTCAAAGTCTACACACCAGCACATTGGCTAGATGCTTTTGCATTGCTTGAAGGCAACTGAGGGGGTAAAGTAATATACTAACCAGCTCTGTACGTATCAATACGTGAAAGTAGGGCCAGGTTTAGCCAACATGGAGACAAATCATCTTTTTTCAAGGAGAGCCCTCTCAGTGGTCCTCCACACCCTCTAGGCTCTGAGCCAGGCACCTCACTTCCTCTCACCAGGCCCCATCTCTTAAAGGTTCTGTCACTCCCTGCCTCAGGCTGAGGACCAAGCCTTTATCATATGGGGCTCAGGGGGACATTTTAGATCTAACCTATACCATAAATCATCCCTGTTTCCTGTCTTACCAGCCCCTCCAGTACACCATGAGATTACATGTCATGTCTTCTGAGGACTCTGATAGGCTTCACTGGGTGTGCAAGTTAGCATCTGTCACTTTGGCCACTGTGTCCTGTCCCACCCCCTACCTGTGGGTGCAGGTTCCTGGTTGGGACTGAGCTGCCAAAGGTGTGTGGCATCAGCCTGGGTACCTGAAGAAGACCCATGCTTCCAGTTGCAAAAACAGAAGCACCTCTAGACTTTGCCCTATGTCAGAACTGCACCCTGCCTGGCACCATCTACTCTGCTAGTTTAGTTTACCCCTCAGCTTCATCATCCTGCATGGGACGGAGGTACAGATTTGAGGGTGCAGGTCCTGGAGCCCTGTCAAGGCTGTGGCCTTTCCTCCTGCTGAGTGCGTGCTTGCAGCAGTGTGGGCAGGTTCTTGGGTCCTGAATGTGCTCCCCCAGGCTGGGGTGGTAGGGAGACTCACCTCCTTGGGTTCTCAAGAGCCTGTTCACACAGCATCTGGCATGTGATGCATCATCAGTAGACAGTGGCTGTTCTTGTATGGACAACTTTATCCAGACCTTTGAGTCAGGCTCAGAGCAGCCCTTAGAGAAGGTCCATCAGCCAGGTTTTGCAGGCCCTGTCAGCCAACAAGATGATCTCATTCAGCAAGTTTTCTTCACTTAATTATCTCCAACATTGCCTGGGCATCACTGGGTGCTGGGCACCCCATCTGGAGCCAAAGAGATGAAGAGGACACTGTTCCTCCACAAAGAAGCACACAGATAGGGAACATTAGAGGCTGGGAAGTGGTGGTGGGGAGGAATGATGTTTGAGACATAGGAAAACAGGTATCTGCAGAAAGTTCATGTGGAAACAAGATGAGGAAGGCTGGATGTCTGGCCTGTGGGCAAAACTTCATGGAGATGGTGATGCTTAAAATGGGCTTTGAAGAGTGAGTAGAACTTCATGTGATTGATTGTGGAGTGAGTTGTGCACAGGACGGAGGAAGTCACAGGGGCAGGAGAAGAGAGGAAGTCAGATGTTGATGTTGGTTGGTTTTAGCTACAGTGCTGCTACATGTGGAGCTGGGGGATCAGGGAAGACTTGGGCAAGAAAGGAAGCAGGGGTCAGAGCAACTTTTGAATTACAGCATGATTTTAGTTACCTGCAGCCAACTGTGGTAGAGAATATTAATTGGAAAATTCTAGACATAAATAATGGGTTTTTTTCCTATACTGGGAATTGAACCCAAGACCTTACATGTGGTAGGCAAGTGCTCTACCACTGAGCCACATTCCTAGCTCTTTTCATTTAAATTTTGAAACGTAAGTTCTCTCCAAGTTGCATACGCTGGCCTTGTACTTGTACCCTCCTGCCTCAGCTTCTGGAGTAGCTGGAATTATAGCTGTGTGACACTACACCTGGCTCAATTCATATGTTTTAAGTTTCATGCTACTGTGAGTAGTGAGATGAAATGTGGTACCATGCTGCAGTATCTTACCAGGATGTGAAATGTCCCTTTGTCTAGCGTACTCACTGTGAGTCACGTATCTTGGTGGCTATCCTGGTTTTCAGATCAACTATGGAAATATCACAGTGTTTGTGTTCAAGTGACCCTTATTTTATTTAATAGTATCCCCAAAGTACAAGGTAAGGATCTTGGAAATTCAGATATACAGTACCAAAGAAAAGCAGTGAAGTCCTAAAGTGAAAAGATGAAAATCTTTGACTTAATAAAGAAGGGAAAACATCATATGCTCACATTGCCAACATCTCAGCAAGTCATTGTTAATCTTTTACTGTGCCTAATTATAAATTAGACATTTTCAGGAAAAGCGCAATGTACATAAGGCTCTCAGTGTTACCCAAGGTCTCAGGCACCCAGTGGGGAACTTGACGTGTGTGCCCCATGGATGGAGGAACTTCTGTCCACGTCTTTAGGGAGCACCTACCATGAGCCAGTGTCCATGTGGATCCTGGCATGAACATGAGTAGCACAGAGGCTCACCCTTGTTCCCAGATTATGCAGCCCCACATAAGCAGAAAGTATCCCCTGGAGTGGAAAGCATATCTGAAGGGAACAGCAGTAGGGTTCAGGAATCAAGAGTGTCTGGGGCTGAGGGTGGGACTCTCTGCGGTGACAGCCTTGGAGCAGGGACCTGAGGGAAGAAACAAAGAAAGGATATTTGTGACTTTGGAGAATGGCCACAGAAGCAAAGAATGCAGGGATTCTGTGGTGCAGCCTCAGAGGGCAAGTTGTAGGGTCACGGCCATGTCTGGGATGAGGGGCTGCTAGTGGATGTGGCAGTGTGATCCAGGCATGGGGAGCACGGGCCTCTCCCCTGAGGGAGGCCGGGTGGTCATGGAGCCCCCTGTGGTTGGGAACAACAGGGGCGTAGGAATTTGGGCAGATGATGCTTCATTCTGTAGGGCTGAGCCATGGGGTCTCTCTAATGGTTAACACTGCCACGGCTGCTGCTTGCCATAAGAAGTCTGAATTCTGTATTTAATGTTTATTTGGCAGTACTGGGGACTGACCCTTCACTCCATCCTTAGCTCTTCCCCAGTCATTGTTCATTTTGAGAACAGCTCTCACTAAGTCACTCCATTGCACAGGTTGGGCTTAAACTTGTGATCCTCCTGCCTCAGCCTCTCACAGTATTGAGATGACAAGCATGTGCCACTGGGCTTTTCCTCAGGAGAGGTGGATGACAGGTTCTAGATTTGCCTGGATAGCAGCAGAGGCCAGTTTAGCCACGATCACCAGCATATGGACTGCACATATGTTCCAACCTTAGTATCCCACTTAGGAAAGTTTATTCTGGGGCAGCACTGCACTAGAACATGCAGCCTGAGCATGCCCAGAGCTGCACAGGAGAAGCACATGAAGCATTCTTTAACATGATCGTAATTCCTCAGCACATAAATTATGCAGTAACTGCACAGAAGAATGAGGCAGAAAAGTCAGAAAATGTAACCACCATTGTTACATATGTTGCAGTGAAAAAGTCTGCTAAAACAGAAAGGGAGAAGGCAAGATGCAAAACTGTTGCCTTCACAAGAAACCATCTGCCCTAAGTTGTCAACAGCAAGATTTCCACCAGCCCAGAGTCCCTGCCTCAGAAAGGACCACTTAAGGTTTCTGAGGATGCTGAGCCTGAATACCCCACTGAAAGCCCCAGCTGAGGGGTGTTTCTGCTCATCTTTGTCCATGCTGTGGTTTAAAATTATGTAGCATAGTGTGAGGATCAAAGGACTTGGGACTAGGGCCAGTTGGCAAGAATTCCTACTTATTAACCTTGGGCTTGTGACTTATATCCTTGTCACCTATAAAATGGGAATAATCATTATTATACTTGTAGCAAGCAGTTGTAGTAATTGGGCTTAATAAGTACCATAGGAATAACTGTGATCTGCTATTACTGGGCATTCTGGTTCATTAGAGTAAAATCAGTTGTTTATAGTATCAGCCAGGTGGGGAATGGCTTTTTTTTTTTCAATAGAGAGAATTGAACCCAGTAGTTTTACACTAAGCCACATCTCTTGGCCTTTTATATTATGTTATGTTGGTATGTGGTACAGTCCTTCCTCAGTGCCACTCCTGGTAGGCTCTGGGACGAGTGTGCTGAGCCAGGATGGCACTGGGCAGGGTGTATTGAACACAGGCTTTCATAGGGCATTGATCAACCCCATCAGGAGGCAGGCAAGGGTTCATGAGCTGTGCACAAAGCGACATTGCAGACCACCATCAGCTCCTGCCCATTGCCTCACCCCCAGGACCCCTCCCATACTTGTTTCCATGTGCAGCTTGGCTAGGTGGGGTGACATTCATAGGGCACAGCGGAGGTGGCTGCTCCTGTCTCCTGTGCTTGCCCTCACCTTCCAGCTAGCTCTGCACAGAGCTTAGAGGGACAGGTGGGGCTGGGACTTTGCCTGAGCTTTTGGCTGCTGCTTGGAGCAGAGCTGCTGTATGTAGGGGTGCAGGGACGGGTGACTTGCTAGCACTTTTTTGGGGGGTACTGAGAATCAAACTCATGACCTTACACTTGGCAGACAGGCACTATGCTGCTGAGCTGTATCCCCAGCCCTTAATAACACTTTGTGCCATGTGAGTGCTGATACAGAGGAATCCAAAGTCCCAGGACATTAGCCCGAGGTGAGTAAGGCCCTTTATGCTGTGTGGCATCCATGTTCTGTGGGTGACAGTGGGTTGTGTTGTGGGCCTGTGGTGGGTCCCAGGAGCTGCAGTAACCCTGAGTTTCTCGGCCTGCCCTGTGCACCTTGATCCTGACTTGCTGACCCTTTCTGTCTCCATGGTCCCAAACAGGCACAAGTTTTGGGAGCCTCCCACCATGTCCCTGCTGTTTGAGCTGATCCCTTGTTTCTGCCCTCTCCATGGAGAAATAGAATCAGTAATGAACTTGAATTTGGAAGATTGAGACTTAAGGCCAAGCTCTTTTACCCACTGGTTTTGTGACCATTTCAAGTTTAATATCTATGCAGATCCTGAGTTTCCTCTGCACAATACTTGTGAAAGAAGGTAGCACATGAAAATGCCTGATGCTCTGTCCCAAAATGTGAGTTCTGCAGAGTATTAGGTAGTGTGGTAGTTTCCCCTTGTTCTTGGAGCAAGCATTCTGAGATACCCCACCCACCACACAGATGCGTAAAATTGCAGAGTGTACCAGATCTTATGTACACCATTGTTACTTTCTGTAAGTGCACATCTATGATAAGATCTAATTTATAAGTTACTGTAAGAGATTAACAATAACTAATAAGAACAATTATAGCAATATACTGTAGTAAAATTACCAGTGCTGCTACTCTTGTACTTGTGAACTTATTAAGTGGGCTAAGGCTTATTAGGGTGCAAGCTTGGAGATACTGGGCAGAAGATTTGCTGAGATGACAGATAAGTGACTGATAGCTAGGTAGCAGTGTATACACTGTGGATGCATTGGAAGAAGCAGTGTTTACCCTGTGGATACATTGGATGCATTGGATGATTTGTGTTCCAGGCAGGATGGAACAAGGAAATGTGAGTTTTCATCACACTACTCAGAACATCATGCATTTTAAAATTTATGACTTATCTATTTCTAGAATTTTCTATTTAATATTTTGGACTATGGTTGCCCACAGGTATTTGTAACCTCAGGTAATAGATTTCTGTATTACTTTGGAAAAGTAAAAACATGCTGTGAGGAAAGTTTCCTCTTAACAACGCTTTTTTTTTTAATTTCCTGGTACTGGAGATTAAACTCAAGGTCTTCATACTGAGCTACATCTCCAGCCCTTTTTATTTTTTATTTTGAGACAGGTTCTTGCTAGGCTGGTCTTGAGCTCATAATCCTCCTTGCTCTACTTCCAGAGTGTCTGGGATTGCAGGCAGACACTACTGAATTTGGCATAACAACTTTTTATTTTAATGGGTATATTAAGATATAATTTACATGCCATAGCATGCACCCCTTTTAAATGTACAGTTCAATCACTTTGAGTAAATTTACCAAAGGTGATGCCACCACAATTCTGGTCTAGAATATTTCCATCTCCCAAATAAACTCCCTCATGCCTATTTACAGTTCCTGTCCATTCTCACCTCCAAGCAACCACTTACCTGCTTTCTGTGTCTTTGCTTTGTCTAGCCCAGACACTGTTTATGAGTAGAACCCTACAGCTTGTGCTCTTTTGGGATTGGATTCTTTCATGTACTGTAACACTGTCAAGATTCATCCATGAAACATAGCATGAATCAGCCCAGGTTGAGTAACCCTGTTTATGATGCTTGAGACCAGAGAGTTCTGGATTTAGAATCTTTGTATTACACAATGGGCTATCTCGGGGATGGGACTTAAGCCTACACTTGACCTTCTTTGATGTTTTATGCATACCTTGTGCAGATAGCATATTTTATGCAGTACTCTCAGCATGTCTGTTGTTCGTACTGTGACCTGTCATATCTTGTAAGGTCAGGTCTGGAGTTTTCCACTAGTGGTGTCATGTCAACATACAAAATTTCAGGTTTTAGAGCATTTTGGATTTTGGATTAGGCATGCTCAACCTATATTTCATTCATTTTTTAAGGCTCTTAAAATTCTATTATGTGGACATGCTGCATAATTTTATCATCAGTTGATAGGAATTGGGATGGTTTCCACATTGAGCTACTAGGAATAATGCTCTTACAGACACGTATATACATGTTCAAAAATTTGAACATATGCTTTCTGTTTTGTGGGGTGTGTACGTAGGAGTGGAATTACTGGTTTTGTGTGTGCTTTCTTATAAAAATAACAAACTATTTTTTCAAAGTGGCCAAACTGTTTTATGCTTCCACCAGTAATATTTGTGGGTCCATTTCTCCATGCCCTCCTCAACACTGTTCCTGCCTGCCTTTTGAATTGTAACCATCCTCATGGGTGTGAAGTCTTATCTCTTTGTGGCTTTAATGTCCCAATGAGGAACATTTCTGTATAGATTCAGGAAAGGCAGGGTTTAGAGACAAAACTTTAAAAGCGCCAATTTCAGAACTCCTTGGAGAGCTTTTGTGTTTGAATCAGTATTGAGAATCCCTTTGGAAGGCCAAATGTGTAGCATTTTCTCAAATGAGGACCTAAGAATGCAGGATGTCTGGATTAGTCTTCTTAGAGGTCAGCAAATGACTGGTCAAATCCCATCCACAGCCTGTTTTTTTCAATAAAGTTTTATTGCAAGAAACCCACACCTATTAATTTACAAATTGCCTGTGGACACTTTCAGCCCGTGGTGAAGCTGCACAGCTGAGATGGAGAGTGTGGGTCTTGCAAAGCCCCCGGCACCCATGTCTGGCCCAGTGGGGCTGGTGCAGTGGGCTGTCCACTTGCCTGCAGATGGCCCTGAAGCTGTGGGTGAGGACCAAGGAGAAACCAAGCCCTTGGTGAGGCTCCTGCTGCTTGAGTTGGTGCTTAAGGAATAGAGAGAATCGATGGCCAGGGAAGATTGGGAAGGACCTTTCTTCAAAGGGAAGCGAGGGCAAATGGTGGTGACTGATGAAGTGGGGGGCTACAGGGACTTATGGGGCTAAAGCAGAGGATTTCTGCAGGGATTGAAGAAACTGGAGAGGTCACTCCAGACCCCTCAGGCCCACCTGGGTCCCTGATTGTGCACTTTGGTTCTTGGTGGGGACCTAGCACCACTTGTAATGATACAATTTTGACCTGTCTTCCCCTAAATGTAGTGGTCTTATGCTCTGACTGCAGCTGAACCCCTGGGGCTTGCACTCTGCTTTTGCCTCCTGGACAGTCACCTCCCTGAGTCCCTGTCTCCCTCTCTGTACAGTAGGAAGCATAGTTCCCTCCCCTCAGAAGTTACTGGGCAGGTGACAGAAATTCTTCCCTTAGCAGCCATGGTTCTTGTGGCAGATGGAGGCCTGCTCTGTTCCTGTCCTTGTTATCTTTACACCCCTGGACTGGAAGCTTCTTGAGGGCAGAGCAGCCATGGCTTTACTCCTTAGGGTGCTCAGCAGGGAGCTGACACCTTATAAAGGTCCATGAAATGAATGCTTGTTGCAGAGGCCTGAAATTCCAGCTGAGGAGGAGCCTTGGCCCCCCTCCCCAGAGTGGTTTAGGGGCCTCTGCCATGGATCCAAGGGAGAATTATAGGGACTCACTGTTTTCTTCCCAGAACAGTACATGCAGAATCCCTGAGGCCAGTGGCAGCCTGGACTCCCTGGATGGGCAGGGAAAGCACACTTGTTTTGGTGATGGGCCTTTTTGTGTTAGTGTGTTGGTTGCTTGGGGAGACCAAGCAAGGCTATTTATAGCTCAGTCCCTTCGTGCCAGCTTGTAGGGCGATCTCCACGTCCCTGGCAATGCTGTCCTCTGTGGCAGATTGAAGAAAGGTGATCTGTTCACCAGCTCCGTGCAGGACATAAAGATGAGTCCTCCCAGCTGCCTGCTGGGAGCCTTTCCCTTGTGCCCTCTTCCAGGCTCTGCACTGGAGCAGACAGAGCTGCACTGCTCACTGTGGGCACTGCCTTCTTCTCACCTATGCCTCTCTACCTGGGGCACAGAGAGAGCCACTTGACCAGCACAGATCAGAGTTCTGAGACTGTCCTGGCATGGGTTTCCAGGAGGGCTTCAGAACCTCCCAGTTCCAAGCTTCAAATTTCAGCCTAAGTTTCCCCCTTAACCTGAAGTGGCTAAGCAGTTGGCCCTCGGTGTCCGTGGGTTCTGAATTCACAGGTTGTGAATCCTAAGGTTCAACCAACATCGATTAAAGATATTTGGCAAAGATGGCATCCCATGGAACTCTGCACACTATTTTTCTCCCTTGCTCTGGTTCCCCAAGTGACACAGCGCAGCAGCTACTTGGCACTGTGTGTACATGGCTTTGGGCAGTATGACAGAGCTAGAGATGGCATAAAGTCTGGGGCAGGGCTGGGGGTTCTCTGCAGACACTCACCATGCTATACATGGGAAGTGAGCACCGCCAGTGCCCTAGGGATATCCAGGGGTGCACAGCTGAGCTACTTGCAGGCAGCAGTCACTTGCGGTGCAGACTGAAGGAAGGTGTGCGAGGCTGTCACTGGCACCTGCCACTGAAGTCCTCTGTCTCTTACTAAGGAATCACACAGTGCAGTTTGAGGCTCACTCCTTGATTTTACACAGCCTGCCTATGCTGTGGCTTCTCTGAGCCTCCCCTTGGGTGACACTATGAGCTGTCACCTCTTTTCCTCCTCTCTCACCCCCAACTCCTGTCATATCCAGGACTTCTCTCTCCCTTTAGGCCCCTTCCCATGAAAACACAGGTAGGTGGATAGTCCTTGTGCCCATGGTCCTCTTAGCTGCCCCACTTCCCACTCACCAGAACTGAATGTCCATGGCAGCCACCTCCCTTAGGGTCCCCCAACCCTGCTGTGTGCCCAGGATGCCCACCCACTGAGCATCTCTCCTTGGCCTTGCCGTGCCCCTTGCAGCAGCCCAGATTCCCTCTCCCTTTGCCTTTGGAGTACCCCGCCCAGTCCTCCCTGGCTCTCTTTCCCCTCCTGCTCTCTGCCCTGGCTCTCAGTTCCCCTCCCTTCTCTCTGCCCCTGAGATGCTGGGATCTTGAGCGCTCCAGTGTAGGTGCTGTTTCTTTCCCTTCTCTCACACTCCCAGAACAGCCTGAAGGGCCCAAGTAGGAAGCTCTTATTTGCCTCTTTTCCAAGATTTCCAGGTACTTGGCTGTGCCACCTGTAGCTGAGTATCATCTGTCCTAAAGAACAAGTGAGTGGCCATTTGTTGCTTTCTCCTCTACCCCACTTGCCACTTCACTCTGCTCAGCTAAAGACCTGCTGTCCCCATCTGCCCAGACATCCATAGTATGAACCTGGGTGTCCTCCCAGCCTTCTTCTTCCCTGCCCTGGGCAGTCACCTCCTCCTCTGCTGCCTTCAAACCCATCCACCCCTCTCTACCACATTGCCCTACCTGAGCCTCCTCCATTTATTGCCAGCAAAACCCTGTGTTCTCACCTGGCACCCATTCCCCTCTCACTTTTACCATCCATTCTTCCTGCTGCAGCTGAACAACGTCCTGACACAGATCTGATGGGTCTCATTGCCCTCAGGGTGCAGTCCCAACCCCTCAGCCAGGAATCTACCCCCTCCCATGATGGATCATGTGTACCTTACTCTTCTCTACCACACTGTGATCTCTCTCTCTCGGGCCTCCCAGCTTGGGCCTCTGGAGAAGTTTATACCCAGATATGCTCCATTTTCTTTGCTCACTTCCCTCCTCTCTTGAGGACCCCCTACCTCCCACATTCTGATCTGGCCCTGGCCCCCAGGAGGGTCCCCTGCTATGCCTTGGGCTTCCCCACCTCTCCTCTCCACACTCTGCTCTGTCTACATTTCCCAGGGGGACACCAGTTCTTTATGGACCCCCATGGTTGGCTGAGTGATCTGCCTGTAGATGGCACTGCAATAATTCTTCATGTGAATAAATCAGGACACACATACAGTGATGGGTGCTGTGCCCTCCTTTTACCTGCTATGCCAAGATATGCGAGAGGGCATTGGGCCTGTGCATTTACCATGGCCTTAGTCTGTAAAGAAGAAAAGAGAGCAGTGGGTAGGTCAGGGTTGTGGAGGAAGCTGGGAACTGGTGATGGCTCAGTCTGAAAAGTGTGGGCCCTGCAGTTAAGACCCCAGGCTCTGACCCAGAGTCTGGAGCTTACTATGACTTTGGGGAAGTTTCTAAATCTGTCTATATCTCACTTTCTTTGTTCTCGACATGGTGATAAGGATTCTGGGTTAGATGAATTCTTTAGACAGCCGCTGAAAGGAGGGCATCCTATGCCCATGTAGAGAGAGAAAGCTGAGACCTGGCTGGGTGACGGCAACTACCCAAGGTGAAGCCACTGGCAAGGAGGCTGGGATTTGAGCCAAGCCCGTCTCTGTGCCAAGGGCTGAGCACTGTTCCTCTGAGCCCTGGGTGCAAATGTGCAAGAATGTGTTACTGTGGCCTGGAAACGGTGCATCGTGAAAAGTGCATATAGCAGGTGTGTTAACACATAATAGGAACCCAGTAAATGTGACTTGCACACATGGATCCACCTGAAGAGCCTCAGGTAGTGTTCAGCTTTTCCCACTCCCTAGCTGGGATTAGGAGGTCTCTTCATGGGCCCTTGCCAGCCAGCGTCTGGGCAGCAGACATCCTTCTTCAGACATCTGTCCTGGCACTTTGTGGGTGAGGGTCATTCAGGAAGCTCCTCCCCCAGAAAAAGCTGTGCCTTCCTGAGTCTCTGGAGTGGAAAGCTCAGCCCCCCTGCTCTCAGAGGTGCCCTGGACATTTCAAAACCACTCAGCACAGTGGATTGAGAATCTAGCTGCTAAGACCCTATTCTCTGGAAACCCAAGGCCTCCTCCTAGTGAAAATGGGTATCAGTAAATCCTGTCTCCATACCTTTCAGGCCCCTGCTTCTCCTTCTGAAAATGAGATTCATTATTGGAGAAATAGGGAACCCAAGCAGGCTGCCCAATCCAAAGATCATGGCATCCAGAAGATGGGGGAGATGGGAGGGAGCCAGGTTCCTGGGGTACAGGGTCTGCCTGTTTCTTCCTTCTGTGTGCTTTTAGCTTTTGGACCCCTAACTCAGAACCCAGCCACATCAATGAGAAGGCTTGTATGTGTTGGTGTGTTGGGGGTACCCTGACACTGGGGACCTGTGTTTCATGTCCTTCTTTCATGATAAATTCAAGCCTCAGTTGAGCAGGTTTAGAGGTCACTGGGGTTAATTCTGTCTGCAGCAATCAGCTTATTTCTTGCTCTGGGTTAACCCTCCTCACCTCCATTTGTCAGGTTGTCACTGGGGATGTGTTGGGTGCCAGTAGTTGTATGTCAGCCATGAGGTCCTAATCTGGGACACCAGAGGCGATGGGCACCCTGATCTGCTCTGCAGAACTTTGGGACAGGCTGTGTTTACAGGGACAGAGTCCATCCATGCAATGACTTCTCAGAGGATCCATGTATTGTGACCAAGAGTGTTGCTCTCCACCACTGAGATCTTGGGAGATACTCATTACTGCGTCGTTACCCAGCCTATCCTGACTGCTCTAGGGGCTGGCAGAGTGTCCTTGGATGAGTGCTCTGTGAGCCAACCCCTGGAGGATGAGTGCACAGAGCCAGAAGAAAGAGGAAGTAGAGACCTCCCCCGACACTCCCTCCAGAGAGAAAAATAGAGATTAAAAACGACCAGTGTGCCATTTGTACTCATTCCTTGGTGACCAGGAAATGTGCCTGTGTGGTCCTCAGATTTTTCTGTGCATGAGAAATCCTCAAAGGGATGTGGCAGAATACAGCTAATCCAGTCTTTCTCCTCAAATCAGTGTATAGGCTCAGGAATGTTTGTGTTTCTGGCAAGCACCCCCAGGATCCTTCTCTGGTTCATACTACTCTGTTATAATAATAGCTATAATAGAGTCTCCCAAAGGTTTCCCTCACAAAGCCCTGAGATTTTAAAACAAGTTAAGGCCAAGACTAAGACCTAAGTCAAGTCACTCACTTCTGAGTGGCTGCCCTCTTTCCTGTCAAATTGCTGGGGCTTCTTTTACCCTAGAAGAGAGCAGGAACCATGTCAGGCTGCACCTTCTATCCTTGCATCCACCCTAAAGCCTGGCTGGTAGCAGGTCTTGCTCCCTCTTCTGGCTCTGAGTTTGGGCTGGTTGCCTTTTGAACAACTCCATGGCCGAACATGGTCTGATTTTCTTTGGGGGCCTGCCTGTTTTCTCCAGTGGGGTTTGGGGCCAGAGGGAGCCTGCCGACCAGTGCTAATTGGTGTCATTGAGTAATTAATGCAAAGTCAGGCCCAAGTAGATTCCCAGGGAGACAGACACTGAGGGTGGCTTTCATGCTTGGTGGAATAGGAGCTCCTTTCCCAGAGGAGGCTCTTGCAGTGCTGGGGCGACTGGCACCAACCAGAGTGGGGGGTGCTTTGGCAGTCCAGAGGGGCTCACTGAGCAAGTTTGGAAGGGTTTGTGTTGATACCACAGATCTGCACAGTATAAAGCACAGCAAGTTTAACTTTAAAGAAAAGAAACTCTAGCATGGGCTCTGGGAGCCAACCCTGCCCTTGGCCATACAAAACTGTTAGGCCCACAGGAAGGATGTACCTCCCTGCATTTGCTCTGGGGATGTCTGCTCCTTGGTGTGACAGCCCAGCCTCCCTGTGTGCTTCCACCAATTACCCTTCTTGCTGTTCCTTCTGGGCCCTGAGCTCCAGCCTGCTCTGCCCCAAGTTCACCAGGTTCCATCTTCCTCAATCTGAAACAATCTCTGTTCCCTCTTCCTGGCTCAGTCTGCTCATCCTTCAAAGTGTGGCTCACATGTTTCTACTTCTAGGAAGATTTCCTGGATGCTCTGTCACCGTCAGGATGCGTCAGATTATGCTGCAGTAACAAATACCCCAGAAATCTTGCTAGTTCAGAACAACAAAGCTTGTTTCTTGCTTTTATTCCATCCCTGACTCAGGCAGAAGAGGCTCATGTTGATACCAGCCTCCATAGACAACAGAGGTGGGAAAAGGGCAGCAGGGAACCAGGCCACTCTGCTCTGAAAGCTTTCATCTGAAGTGACATGTTTCATTGCTGGCCAAACAGTGGCCAAAGTGAGTCCTGTGTCCACTCTAAATTTAGCAGGGCTAGGATATCAAGCACCACTTTGGAGACATGGGTGTTTAGAGATGTCACTGCAGCCTGGCAGGTACCATGAGTGGAATGTTTCTGGCCTTTCCTGTGCCCTGTGTATTATACTTGCACCTTATCTTACCCCCTGCAAAGAGTGGCTCCCTAGGGGCAAGATGGTACTTTCCCCCTCAGAGGCCCATACCCACTCCAGGGTTTGGCACAGAGAAGGTGCCTGGTGAATGGGGAGAGGCAAGTGGCAGGTGGCCCGTCCCTCCTCTGCAGTGCTGGTCTTGCTGCAGGTGACCTAAATGGGCCATCACCAGCCCCATGACTCTTGACGCTCTTCTGCAGGCGGCGAGTCCTGGCCATCTCCGATGGGATCGAGCACATTGGGAACCTTCGCTGGGAGCTGGCCTTGTGTCTCCTGGCAGCCTGGACCATCTGCTACTTCTGCATCTGGAAGGGCACCAAGTCGACAGGAAAGGTGAGAAGTCTATCTTGGAGCAACTACTCAGGGGCAAGAGAAGCATGATTGTCCTTGCGGCAGCTTAGGGGACTGGAGGGTGCCTGGTAGCTATGTTGTGAAGTCTAGCTCAGAAGTTGGCAGGTAGGATGAGCACTAGATAGGGAGTCCACTCAGGAGCCCAGAGTTAAGTCCAGTGCATATTCGTCACACACATTGGGGCTATCCTGCTTTACCTGCTAGGCCTCAGGTTGCTCACCTGGGAAATGACAAAGCCTTACCTAGCCTGTGACACAGAGTCAGTCCAGAGTCACACGAGATGTTAAAGTACAGTGAAAACTGAGCAGTGCTGAAGCTCTGCAGTGATCCTTAGGTCAGTGAGCTGTGGCTAGGTGGGGAACACCGGCTGTCTCCCCTGGCAGCCCCCACATCTCAGAACACCCTTGTCCCTCTCCCAAAGGCTGTGGAGGGAAGAGCAACTGTCTCTGTCTCACAGTCTCACTGTGTCTCCTGCCCCCACTGGACTCGAGCCGCCACTTGATTGGAGAAGGCAGCAGCTCCTGGCTCTCTTCCACTCACAGGTTTTGGGCCAGAACCTGAGACTGAGCCCCAGGGCAACTGGGAAGCATAAGGACTTTGGTAATGAGTGTATCATGTACTGTGAGGATCAATAGTTAGAAATGTGAGGCTCAAGGCCAAGTCTAGCTCACTTACGAGTTTTACTTTAAAAAGGATGGGGGAGTTAGTTACCAACATGTAGAAATCAGGATATTTCCCGCAGAAAGTAGAAATCTGATCCTGACATCCCTTGGCAAATGAGATTGGGCTGCACCAGACCTGCAAACCCACAGGGTCGTATGTGGCTGAGCTAAACAACAGCCACCTCCTCCCGGGGTGTTCTGGTTGGCCACAGACCCCACCACTCCCCGTTACCCCATCCTGTGGCTGAGTGTCAATGCTATGAGTTTCCTCTTTTTGACCAATTAGTTTTTTCTTGTGGAAGAGAGAAAAATGACCACTTCCCCCTTTTTCTTTCTGGTTCTGACAGGAAGTTGCTTATAAGCACTGTTCTAAATTCTTGGCTGGGGCAGGCAGTAGAGAGAAAGCTCTGGAAGCAGAAAGTGATTGGTGGGATGCATGATGGAGGTGGCCAGGAGGGGCAGGAGAGCCCAGCAGAGGCAGCACAAAGTGCCACACTGCATGACTTAATGGAACTAAAGATGTACCAAAAAACAGCTGTGAAGGTGCCAGGGGCCAGACGAAGTAGAAGTGGGATACTTGTGTCCCTTCAGTCATAGGGACTATACTCATCTTTGCTTTCTCTTGTTAGTATCATAAAAACAATTGGATTTTTTCTTCTTTAAAGTGTAAAGTTGCTGCATTATGATAGACTCCAGGTTGTATCCATAGGGCTTCTTGCCCATCTGCCTCACCTCTTCTTGCTAAAAAATGGGTAAGAACTGGGGTCTGAGATCAGAATTCCAAGCCCTAGGCTGCCTTCTCAACCGTAACTTGGCACATTAGTGAATTGCCCTCTGGGAAGCAAGGTGACGAGCATGCTGTCTTGCCATGCAAGGCTTGTGTTCAGGGTTCAGCAGAGTGTGTGATGTGTGACAAATACCAAGAATACTGCAAGTTTGAAAGCCTCTTGTTATAAAGATGAAATGAATTTACTCACAAAGTAGTTTGTGGCCAGTGAGCAGGGTTGAACATTTATCAATGGCCCGCTGCTCCCTGGATGCTGTGCTGGGGCTTTTCCTCAACTGCAGTGACTGCCCTGCTTTCTGGGTGGGGAACCGGAAGCTAAGGGGCAGCCTGGCCATGGTTACACAGCAGCTCTGTACCTTACTGCTGACCCGAGTGCTCCCCACTACCTCTCTCATTTCTGGATTGGTGAACAGAACACGTGTCAAGGGCAACATCCACGCACACAGCTGCTATGGCCTCCCTTCCTCCCCTCTGGTGGAGGTGGGGAGGTCAGTCAGTAGCAGTGGCAGTGTAGACCCAAGGTCCCTGGTTGGTAGTCACTGAGGACTTCCTCTGGGCTTCAGTTCCTATTTTTCTCAGACCTTGGAGCTGCCTGTGAGACAGCAGCCACCAATGTCCTGCTCTACAGATGAGCAACCAAGGCTGGGGGAAGGGACTTGCTCGAGGACCCTCTGGTAGGAAGTAGAAATGGGTCAAATTCAAGTGTTGGTGGTCACACAGCCCTTGTTCTGGATAGGTGCACTCTGCCTGTCACCTGTGGCTTGGAGACAATGACTGTGGCTTGGGGACAGTGGTTTCTTATGACTGGTTATGAAGAGGTGGTGTTTGAAGTCTCTTAGCACATAGCAAGTGCTCAGTGGTTGGTTGCAGCTCAATCTAAATAGACCTTTGAAGTGCAGTGCTGAAAGTTGATGAGCCAATCACGTATCCTCCAGAAGGCTGGTTGTCACAGACTGTTCATGTGTCTTGTGCCCAGGGACCACATCACCTTCAGGATGAGATGTGGTTTTGGAGGATGTGCAAATCCTTAGAAATCTCTAGTTCCTCTTTACCCTTATTCACATGTAAAGAAACTGAGGCTCAGAGGATGGGGATCTAGCCAAGATCACACGGAAAATTAGTGTCAGGCCAGAAATGAGAGCCAGGCACCCCAGCTGCTCAGCTCTTCTGTCCATGGGTCACATGTGACAGTATGGGGACACCAGGCAACCCTGCACCATCAGTGGACTCATCAGGGGAGGATGTGTCACTTTAGTTCTTGTTTATTACTCATTGCACCTTGGGAATGAGCCCAGTGTCCAAATGTTTTTTGAGTTCTGTACAAAAAAACTAAAAATAGATCCTTGCGTGACCTACAACTCCCTGTGTGGGCAGAGGGACCCCTGTTCCCTGCCTGAGGGAGCCAGGGCAGAGCCATCTTCATGTAGCTGTCTAGGGAAGGAGTCGTCTTTGGTCTGTCTCCTCCCTGGCAGTGCAGCCTACTTCCTGGCACAGCCTTGGTAAGGGTTTCTGTTGTATGGAATGTTCCCTAGTGTGAGAGGTTCCTGGTCCCTGCCTGTCTCCTGGAGGAAGCTGCCCCTGGTCTCTGCCCAGTGCAGCCAGAATATATTGCAGCTAGGGAGAATGGTGTGGGAAGCCTGGCCTTTTAGGGCATGGTAGGACTCGGTCCCCAGTGGGTAGATCCTGAGTGAGGCTGCCATGGTAAAGTCAGGCTTTGCTGACATTCACATTTCCACCAGGACAGCTGGTGTTACAAGAGAGATGATATTGATTGTCTTCCTGAGGCCAGCTGAGCAGTCCATATCCACACTAGGACCCACAGCAAGGTGTCTGCTCCTTCTCTGCTCCTTAACAAACACTGGTGTGGTGCACAAATTCAGGAGGTGAAGGGGACACAGCAGTGAGGAGAGGCAACAGTCTGTCCCACAGAATATGCAATCTCCAAGAGTGGTGCATGGTCAGGTAGCAGTTATGATCCAGAGCACCCATGCTGAGTCTTTTAATGTAACATTGCAGCAGGTGAGCAAATCAGATTCTTAAGAACCTGGGATTCTGAGAGCTGAGAATACCAGACCAAGCATATTGGAGCCGGAAGTTATCCTGACTTTTAGATTGAAAGCTGGTTTTACAGGTAAGGCAGTGGAAGCTCAGGAAGGCAGCAAGGTTTGCCCAAAGCCTTGAGGCCACCTGCATGTAGCAACCCCAACCGGGGCATTTCTGCCTGCCCTAAGGTCTTCAGCTGCCTGCCCCTTCTGCCAGGATGAATGTGGCTTCAAGGCAGATAGACTGGTGTTCCTTCTGAATGTGCTGGAGGGACTCACCATTTGTTTATTTCTCTGCCAGCAAAATAGCTGTAGTTTGATTGTTATAGAATTTTTCTCCCATCACTGGAGACTGCTGTAAATTCCAAAAATCCCCTATGGGCTAAAAAAATAAAGAAATCTTTCTCAATCATACATTAAGTCTCAAGGAAATGGGATGCTGATTCGCTGGGACACTTCCACGGTGGTGCAACTTGTCACCTTCTGAAAGGGGAACAGGACACTCCTGATAACTGCATCAAAATCAGGAAACCAAAATGTTCAGCTGTTTCTGCCATGTCACTATGCCTGCCTCTTACCCACTGTCCACATCTGTGTTGCCTGTTGCTGCCACCAGCTTCTCTTCCTGATTTCAAGGTCCTGAAAATGGGAAGTCAGTTTAGATAACTTCCTTCAGCATTCATCCAATTATTAGCCAAACACAAACAACCAGAGCATCCATCTTCTCTATTTCTGTTGCCCTCCCACCTGGATATTCAGCAGGCATTGATCATTCAGTAGCCCCCTGGCACCTTGGATGAAAGTTGCCATTACATTACCCCTCTTCTACAAACATACTGCTGCCATGCAGGATGATATACCTGAAATGTTTTGTGCTCTGAGAAATAGTGATTTCAAAGTAAGCCCAGAGTTACCTGGTTTACTCTGCCTCCCTACAGCATGTATGTCAATGTGATGGTTTGGTGTTATTGTCCTAGTGGTTCAATGATTGTGTCCTGGTAGTTTGTTAAAGACTAAAAATACATTTTATTACTACAGATCCTCTGGAGGCTGTGCTAGGCCCCAGTTTCATCCAGGGATAGGGTAACAGTAGCTTCAGGGCCAAACCCAGTCCACTGCTTGTGTTTGTAAATAAAGTTTGATTGAAAACCACCCACCTCCATCTGCCTTCCTGTCATCCTCAGCTGTGTCCATGCTGCTGCAGCCGCAGAGCTGAGTAACTGGATTGTGTGGCCCAAAAACATGACACACAGGGTGAAGAGTCCTAACCCCAAAATCTAAGATTTGAAACTTCAGATACTGAGATGATGCTGTAAGTGGACATGTTCATTTCCTACAGCTTTGTTTCCTATACAGAATGACCTTACAGAATCTCCTTAGGCTGAGGATAGAAGCTGATTTTGAAACAAATGATTTTTGCATCTAGGGACTGGGGTCCCAGCCCCGTGATATCTCCATATGTATATGAAAATATTCCAAAATCCAAAAGAACTCTGAAGTCTGAAATGTTGCTGTTCCGAGTCTTTTAGATAAGATATAAGGGCAGCTCAGCCTGTATCCCTGACCTGACCTTTCCAGAAATCTGGGGACTGATAGGATGGTCAAGTCTATTAAACTGATTTATGTAACCAGCTTCCCATTTAATGAGTGTGAAGATTATTGTCCCTCCAGGTTACTGACCCTTTCCAACCCAGTGACAGGGATGGTTTGGGGTGGAGAGTTTAAGGACCCTTCAAGTCTCCTCAGGTTTTCAGCCCCAAATACGATTTTCATTTGCTAGGGATCCTGCCCATGACCTGACCCAGCCTTTCCCACGTTGGTGTTGATTGTGTACTCACTATGCCCCACACCCTTGTCTGGGGCGCTGTGCAGTGAAGAGAGAACCAGACCATGTGGCTTATGGTCCTGGGAGGGTGTGAATAATTGTGGGTTTGTTGTTGTTGCTATTTTGTGGTGCTGGGGTTTGAGCCCAGAGCCTTGTGCATGCAACGTAAAAACTCCTCCCCAGCCCTGAAGGGTTCAGAGAATAAACCAGATGCAGAACTGCTGGAGAAGAAAAAGGGGGCTGTGAGAGAGAAGGAGAGGGGGCCGAGGCCTCTGCCTGCTGGAGGAGGATGGACTGCGATGCCTGAGCAGCGCACCTGAGTTCTCCCGTGAGGACTTGGTGACTGTGAGGCCAGAATCAGCAATGGAGAGATGATGGCATGCAGTGAGCAGAGAGGCTGGCAGTGCTCAGGCCCTGCATCTGTGGCAAAGGGGACAGGATTGTGTCCCAGCACGGTGAGTGACCCTGCACTTTTGTAAGCAGGGAGAGCCTGCTCTGGGTCTCAGCTTTGACCTGGCTCTGGCTGTCTGCTGGGTGGGTTGGTGAGGTGGGGAGGCCATGGGTGCCACTGCTAGCAGGTGACCGGGTGGTGGCAGCAGCAGGATAGAGATAGGTGTTAGGCTGGAGACCCCTATAGGGCAGCATCCCCAGACTGGGCTTGGAGACTTTGCCACCCTTCACCTTTTGGATAGAGGTGACAGGCCCAGCCTGAATGTTGGGGCCTCTGTTGATGGCCACCCCTGCCCACCAGACAGTCACAGTGTCCCCTCATGCTGCCCCACATCTTCTCCCCAGCTGGCTCTCATCCTTTGCTCTCCCTCCTGCCTGGCTCCTCCTTCAGCCCTTCTCTCGGTGGATGATTTATGGATTCTTCCTCCTCATTTCCTGGTCTCCAGGAGCAGTGGTTG
>PVLA01014072.1:0-32860 GCA_004027455.1 Hydrochoerus hydrochaeris
CAAGCAATAGGTGTCAATTAACCTCAACCCCAAACAGGAAGCGCCCCAGGCTCAGGGCTAGGCAGGGACAATCCCAAGCAATAGGTGTTAATTAACTCTTTTCACCTTTGTAACATCTCAATCTTGTTACTTAGTTAGCTTGGGAAATGTAAGCCGATGCACCTGGATGCCTGCAGGAGGAAGAGATGTGTGAGGCTATTGTGCCGCTCCCTACATTGTTTCCCTTTATCACTTATGGGAGTATGGCAGTCCCTGTGAGGACAGTGCCTGTCTTAGGTCAAGGACTCTTCATATGAACCCAACCAGGCCTTACCTGTCATGGGCCTGCAGGACAGCAATTGGTCCTGTGCCTGTCTTAGGCGGCCAGTGGTGTAACATATGTTTCCTAGTTGCCTGTCTCTGGCTGCCTGTCCAGTGTCTCAGGGCAGTTGTCTCACAGGAACCCCGCAAATCCTCCTCCATGAGCTCTCCCAACCAAAGCTCCCGCATAAACTCTCTCACACTACTCACAGAAGGCAAAACCCCACAACCAGTCCTCACAAAGGGGTTATCTAGAGGGCCTCCAGCAACCCCCCTGGAGTCTCCACCCTCGACTCCATATTGAGCATTACATAAAAACATACACATGTGAACTACACAAATTACAATTATCAGCACAAAATATTACAAGATCCCCGTGCCCAATACCCACATGTAGTGTCCTTTTCCTGGAGAAGTGATTCCTTGAAGCGCTCTCCTCCACCCATGGACCTTGTCACAAGGCGTGGATGGACTAGTACGTGGCATGGACCGAAAAGGGTGCCGCATGAAAGAAAAGTCTATCACCATAAACAATCCCTGTTTTACATTTTGGAAGACTTGTACATCTGAAGGCATGAATACACTGAATATACCACAAAGTTAATAACAATTGATTGTCATATCCATGTGGAAACTTTTGCACCAGAGCATCTTTAAATCAAACACCTTATTGTCTAGAAAACTTAATCTTTTGGCAATGATCAATGTGAATGTATCACAATAATATATTTTAATAACATCAATTGGGGTGTCTCCCATAAGTCTATGGAGATTATTGGGGCTTCTTATTAATGAAAGAAGGCTGGGATAACTTCCCAGGCAACTGCTCCTTTATTCACCAGTGGGAGCTTTGCCCAATAATTTTCTAAGCCCAAAGGGTTTAGTTACTTTAACAAATTTTTGATGACCTACATAAAAACCAAAGTTGATATTATTCTGACCAACTGGCAACCTAGGTGGAAGCATAGTTTTTAAATCTATAAACCAAATTACATTTTAAACAAATGATCCAAAAATGCAAAAGAAAAAAGTGTTGAGCTCAAATAAAAAAAAAACTGTTCACAGATTGGACAAATGGATACAGAAATAAGTATACAGCTTAACAGATTGGACAAACACCCAAACATCTTACAAAATCAAAGTGCACTCAAATATATTTTTGACCAAAATGAATTATAATAACTTTTTACAATTTTAGACATTTGCAGTTATAAACTAGTCAAAATTATTTATAGGTCAATTAGTGTAGATCTCTTATAAGAATAACTTGGAAGCAATAAAATCTTTCATCTGCAATTAATATATAATTTTTGTATTTTATTTGTCTTAAGAACATCCCTTTCTTTCATGCCATTTTGTCCCTTAGTGTCCTTTTTTTTCATTCAACTTTCTTCTCAGTTATCTCCATGCACTCTATCACCTACTCAGACCTTTGATTCTCACTTTTTTTTTTTTTTTTTGGTACCGGAGATGGAACTTACTACCCTACACTTGCCAGACAGGGGCTTACACCACTGAGCTAAATCTCTAGCCCCTTGATTCTCACTTTTGGTTACTGTCTTCTGGGCATCCTGGGTCAATCCCTTTAATTGGCTACAGGTTGGGTATAGCCTCATCTTTGCCTATCAGCTGTAGCATAGTCTCTAAGGCATCACTATCATAGGACTGAGCATCAGCTTTTTGAGAGGTGGAGTCAACTCCTCTGGCTCTGGGTCCATGATACAGCCAGACAAAATGGTCTGGCACCCAGATAAGCCATTCAGCATTCTCTAGAAAGATACCCTCTATCCCAAATGAGTAGGGGACTGGGTCCCTTCCATTGTCCAGGACAAAGATCTTTCCAAAGGACCCTTCTTATCTCCTTTACCTGGTTGAATTGTCTTTCTGCTGCTGTAGTTCCATCCTCGGTAGGCCTTAAAAAGTTAATAGTATATACTGTCAAGTGAAGTCTATTATGAGGTGTACATTTTGTAGAGAGGATTCCCCCTTTCATTTTTGTGGTTGAATTTTGAGTGTACAGTGAGCATGTTCAATAATCCTTGACCTTGTGTGTTATCCAAAGAATTTTACTAAATGTTTGGAAGGCAGCACATACAGGATTGGCCATTATCAGTCTTAAGTGTAGAAAAAAAGTGTATTTTATATTCAGGCGCCTGGTCTCTTGCTCACTGCTCCTACCTCACCATCAGGGATGAGTTCCATCGCTAGCACCTCCACCCTCACTCCACCCTGGGGAAGTCTCGGTTGGTCACTGTCTCTGCAGCCATAGCCTTTTCTTTTCTTTTCTTTTTTCTTTTCTTTTTCCAGAAAGCTGCTACAGCTCCCACAGCCCCAAACAATGCCATGGCTTGGGCAGACTAGCAGTTTAAAGGCTCAGGGGCACCCTAGTAGAGTTCATGAAGCATCAAGTGGGAGGCAAGATTGCCAGGCTTTCATCCATCCACCTCCAAAGCTTAAACAAGTAATCTTGTTCTTTCCCTTTCCTCTAGGCTGTGGATGAATAATCCGAGTGATAGTTGCTGCTAAGGCAGCTCCCTGTACATATGAGGAACAGATATCTACACAAATTCAAATGATTTCACACAGCATAACCTGTTTTTTGTAGGCTTGAAAAGCCTCTTTACATCATTTATTTGCATTTTCAAAGGCACTTGAAGAACAGTTAACTTGCTAGCTTCTGTATCACTTATTATCCTCCCATTAGCCTGCAATAAGCAAGTTGCAAAATCTTGAAATGGATCATCAGGACCCTGATTTAAGTCAACTCAAAGAGTGCCCAAACCTTTGAAGGAAATTCCTCCAAGCCCTTGTGGCAGCTATTTTAATTTTTTCATATACTTGCAATTTAAAAGTAAATTGATCATTTGTGACAGCAAAGGCATCATCTCCTGTTAACATGGGTTTTTTTTTGTTATGGTAATTTTGTGAGTGTCATTGCAAGCAGCCTGATCCATGTATAATTCAAAACTATTTCCTTTCTATAATAAATAATCCTCTGGAGTTAAACATGCTTTAACTATTCCTTTCCAATCATTCCTTGACATAATATGTTGTTCTAGAAGCACTATTAATGTAAAAGGGGTTGTAGAGTCCTAGGTAGTAGTAGCTTGTTTTAATTCTTCTAGGGACTTAAAGGTTACAGTTTCATGAAGCTGTATAACTTGTCCTAGGTTACTGGGGACTTGAAATTCAGTAACAGGGTAAATACATTGAAAACCCTCCATGGACTCCCCAACATGTCTGGCTTCTTTTAGTGCCAATTGCAAGGGAGAGAGAAAATGGACCTATTCCCCGAGAGGCAGAAATTCCAATTGGTAATGCAGCAAAATTTCCTGAGCTGAAAATGCAGGAATTACCACTTGTGGCTCAATTAAGGTTATCAAGTGTTGTGAAATGGAACCTGCAGTGAAACATTCATCTAACAGGGAAGGGTCCTTTTTGCCTCCCACAGCTCCTTCCTTATCTAATTGAGAAAGCTAGAGGACTTCAGTTCTATTGGGATTGCTGCTGCTCCATCATCTTTTCCTTCTCAGGACTTGATTTTAAAATAGTGCTCTGAGCCAAATTATTTGTGGTTGTTTCAAAAAACTCAAAATCATTAAAATATCCTATAATCCAAATTCACAAAAAGAAAGTAAATACAAGAATCAGAAATACAGCAAGCATTTCTACATACATCTGTGGCTTTTGGGAACCTGTTTGTCCCATGTTTTACAGCTGATAGGGACTCAGTATTGATGATATTAATGGGCTCAATATTGAGAATATTAGTACACTTTGGGGCTCAATATTGATGATATCAATGGACTCAATACTGAGAATATTGACACACCTTTATGTATAATATCCCATGATGGAATACAAGCTCTATATGCAAGGCTGTTTCTACATGTACAATTGCATCAGTGTGATCCATCTTATTAGTAAGTTCAAGATAGGAAAATAGTAGCATAACAATTAATGTAGAAAAGCATTCAATAAAAATCAGAATGCCTTGATGATGAAAATATTTAAGCAAAGTAGAGGAAAAATGACTTTCCTCATTCAATAAACATTCACTCAAAAAGCTCTACAACTAATACTATTCTAAACCCATTCTCTCCAAGATTGAAAACATGAAAGAAAGTTCACTCTTAGCTCTCTTGCTCAACTTACTGATGGAAATTCTAGCCATTACAATAAGAAAAGAAAAAATAAAAGGCATGCAGATTTTTAAAATGATAAAATTGTGTGTGTTATGTAATTGGTTACATAGAGAATTTCAAAAAACCTACTTCACAAAAAGGCAAGAAAAGAAAACACTTCCAGAGCTAACAAATGTATGAAATAAGTGAGAAAATCCATAATCAACAAACAAAAATCAATCACATTGAATAGCCTAAAAGTGAACAAAGACACTTAAAATAAAAAATCAGTTGCTCTATCTACCTAAAAAATCTATTCTATCTCTATATTGTAAAAACTCCAAGATTCTAATAAAAGAAATTAAAGAAGACTTAAGTAATTGGAGACACAAGCCATGTTCTGGGACCAGAATACCCAACATGATAAAGGTGTTAGCTCTGCTTAAACTTTGTCTTAAGGCTGAACAAAAAGAATTAAGATACTTTATAAACATGTACCCATTCTCCATGATGAATGTAATCATTATATATTGTAAATATGTACTAATAAAATATTAAAACAAAATTTAAAGGTTATAAAAAAATCCCCAACAACAGTTTTGTAAAATATCTAAAATAACTTTTAAAGCAACCAGATGGGAAAATTGTTCTCCTCCATGTGAAGACTTATGTGGCTATTTCAAAAGAAAAAAACCTGGTCTGGCAAGGACTAGATTATATGGATAAATGTAACATATAAGAAATCCAATACATGTATAAGAGAAGCTATATCCATACTAAAATACACTCAATTATTGACAGAAATTGAAGAATGATTTAAAAAAGGAGGAAGAGCCCTGTCAACAAATTGTGCTAGAGAAACTGACCAATCAATATGTGAAAAAAATTAAACTAAACCTTACCTATTATTTTTAAAACTTCAAAATATATCATGAACTTAAATGTAAAATATAAATCTATGAAACTTTGAGGAAAAAAAAAGAAGAAAACTCAGAACCTAGGACTAGACAAGGAATTCTTAGATTTGTCACCCCAAAACCATTATCCATAAAAGCAAACTTTGATAGACTATCATCAAATTAAAACATTTTGCCATGCCAAATACTATCGTAAGGATGAAAAGGCAAATTGCACACAGGGAGTGCCACAGTTACGTTTTTTATTGCTAAAACAAAATACTGACACTTGAAATTAAACAAGAAAAGGTTTATCTAAGCTCACAGTTTGTAGAGGTTTCAATCCATAGTTGGCTGACTCCAGGCCTGGGTAGCATAGCAGAGGGGCATCACAGAGGAGAAACAGTTCACAGTTGGCAGAAGGTAGTAAAGCAGAGAAGTGGCAGCCTTCTTTCTATCTCTTTATATCCACCCAGGCTATACCTTGCTTTGGGTGGTGCCACCCACCTTTAGGGTGGACGTTTCCATCACCCACACCTAGAGCTTTCCCAAAGTAATTGATGGACTAATTAGTAAATACACAACATTAATTCCAGCATCAGACACCCTAGATCAAGCCACCTCTGAAAATATGAGGAGAATCTTTTCTTGTTCAACTTACTAATAGAAATTCTAGCCACTAGAATAAATTTTTATTTATTTAAACAGAAAAAAAGCAACAGAAAAAAGGGTAGCAATAATACAGAATGCCAAAGGAAAAAAAGAAAAAAAAACACTAAGAAATCATTAGTTGATAAATTACATACTGTCATCTTAGAAATAGTTGTTCAAGTAATACAAAATTAAAGCATGCAAAGTAGACACTCAAACAGTGAGATTGCAAACAGTTTTGCTCAATGATCTAACAAAAACTTAGTAATATGGTCTTCTATCTTACAAACTTATACATGCAGTCATATCCTTTAGAGCACTTTCTTTTCCTCTCTTTTTTACAATAGCAATTACACATTTTGGTTTTATTACTCTTGTAGTTCTTATTTACTTTTTACACTAGAGACACAATATGATACTTATAAATATGATTCTTATTTATTTCACTAATGAGGATAGTCTCAAGTTGTCTCCATTTGCCTACGAAGGCCTCAAGATCATCCTTTTTTATAGCTGAGTAATATTCCATTGTATAAAAATGCCACATCTTTTTCATCCACTCTTCAGTTGATGGGCATCTTGGTTGTTTCCAAGATTTAGCTATTACAAATTGTGCTGCTATGAACATGGGTGCACATATATCACTGTGATATGAACTTTTCAGTTTTTCTGGGAAAATACCCAGGAGGGGAATAGCTGGATTGAATGGAATTTCCAATCCTAGTCTTTTGAGAATTCTCCATACTGATTTCCATAGTGGCTGCACCAGTCTACATTCCCACCAACAGTGGAGCAGTGTTCCTTTTTCCCCCGCAGCCTCGACAACATTTGTTATCAGTTGATTTCTTGATGGCAGCTATTCTTTCCGGAGTGAGATGAAATCTTAATGTTGTTTTAATTTGCATTTCTCTAATGACCAGTAATAGTGAACATTTCTTCATCTATTTATTTTCCATTTGTATATCTTCCTCTGAGAACTGTGTGTTCATCTCAAATGCCAATTTTTGGAGAGAGTCTTTGAATTTGGGGGGCTTGATGTTTTTCAATTCTTTATATTTCTTGATATAAGTCCTTTGTCTGAGGGGTTGCTGGCTAAAATTCTTTCCCATTCTGTGCATTTTCCTTTCACCCTGTTAGTGATTTCTATTGAGGTGCAGAAACTTTTCAATAATATGAGATCCCAGTTGTTGATTCTTTGAAGTGTTTCCCATGCAGTTTGCATTTTGTTCATGAATTCTCTGCCTACACCTATGTCTCCAAGACTTCTGCCTACCTTATCTTCCAGTACAGCCAGTGTTTCTATTTTGATATTTAGGTTCCAGATCCATTTATACTTTAGTTTTGTGCATGGTGATAAGCATGGATCTAGTTTCAGTCTTTGGAATGTGGAAAGCCAATTTTTCCAGCGCCATTTATTAAAGAGGCTATCCTTCCAGTGAACATGTTCAGCCCCTTTGTCAAATATCAGGTGGCTAAGTGACTTTGTAGTTGTGCTTGCATCTTCTAATCTGTTCCATTGATCCTTAGATCTATTTCTTTGCCAGTACCATGCTGATTTTATAACTGTGGCATTGTAGTATAATATCAAGTCAGATGACTTGAGATGTCCCCTGCCTTGCCTTTGTTGCCCAGAATTGCCTTTGCTACTCTAGGTTTCTTCAGTTTCCAAATGAATTTTAGGAGTATTTTAAATAGATCTGTGAGGTATGTCAATGGTATTTTGATTGGGATTGCATTAAATCTGTATAACAGTTTTGGAAGTATGGCCATTTTCACAATGTTGGTTTTTCCTAGGCAAGAGCAAGGAATATCCTTCCATTTTCTAATATTCTCTTCAATCTCCTTTTTCAGCATAGTATAATTTTCATCATATAGATCTTTTACATTCTTAGGTTGATTTCTAAGTATTTCATTTTTTAAGATGTTATTATAAAGGTGACATTTCCATAGTTTCTCTCTCGGTGAGTTTTTTGTTTGTGTGCAAGAATGCTATTGATTTTTGAGCATTGACTTTGTATCTAGATATGCTGCTGAATTTGTTTATTACCTCTAATAGTCTTTTAATGGAGTTTATTGGGTCTTCTATATAGAGTATCATGTCATCTGCAAATAGTGATAATTTAACTTCTTCATTTCCTATCTTTATTCCTTTTATTTCTCTCTCTTGCCTGATTGCCCTGACTAGTGTTTCCAGCACTGTATTGAATAGGAGTGGTGATAGTGGACATCCTTGTCTTGTTCCTTATTTTAAAATAAAAGCTTTCAGTTTTTGTCCATTTAGTATAATGTCAGCTGTTGGTTTGGCGTAGATGGCCTTTAAAAGGTTGAGGTAGACACTGTGTATTCTGAGTTTTTGAAGAGTTTTTATCATGAACATGTGTTGGACTTTATTGAAAGCCTTTTCTGCATCTATTGAGATGACCATGTGGTTTTTGTTCTTGGCTCTGTTAATGTGGTGTATTACATTTATTAATTTGCATAAGTTAAACTATCCCTGCATTCCTGGAATGAACCCCACTTGGTCATGATGTATAATCTTCTTGATTTGCTGCATTCTAGTTGCCAGTATTTTATTGAGAATCTTTGCATCAATGTTCATTAGTGAAGCTGGCCTATAGTTCTCCTTTTTGGTTGGGTCTTTCTCTGGTTTTGGTATGAGAGTAATACTTGCCTCCAGGAATGAGTTAGGGAGGATTGCTTTCTTTTCAATTTCATTAAAGAGTTTAAGGAGTATTGGCATCAAGTCTTCTCTAAATTTCTTGTAGGATTCAGCCATGAATCCATTAGGACCTGGGCTTTTCTTTGTTGGTAAGTTTTTAATTATGTTTCCAATTTCAATAGCTGATATTGGGTTATTCAAAATTTCTATACCTTCTTGGTTGAGCTTTGGTAGTTCATATGTTTCTAGGAATCTGTCCATTTCCTCTGTTTTTCACTCTATGTGAGTAGATATTTTCAAAGTAGGTATTAATGATTTTTTGAATTTCCATGGGATCTCTAGTAATTTCCCCCTTTTCAGTCCTTATTGTGTGAACTTGGATTTTTTTTCTTTCTTCTTCTTTATAAGGTTAGCTAGAGGTTTGTCAATTTTGTTTATTCTCTCAAAAAAAACCCAGCTCTCTGATTCACTAATTCTTTGTATTTTTTTTTTAGTTTCAATTTTATTGATTTCTGCTCTAATCTTTTTTTTTTTTTTTTTTTTGACCAGGGCTTGAACTTGCAACTTCAAGCTTGCTAGGCAGGGACTTATGCCACTGAGTTATACCCTTGGCCCTCTGCTCTAATCTCTATATTTCCTCTCTTCTATGAGCTTTGGGTTTAACTTGCTCTTCTTTTTCTAGAAGCTTGAGATGAAGCATTAGGTTGTTTATTTGTGCTTATTCTGTTTTCTTGATATGACTATTTATCACTATATATTGCCATCTTAAGACTGCTTTAATTGCATCCCACAGATTATAGTAAATTGTTTCTGCATTTTCATTGAATTGTAGGTATTTCTTTATTTCTTCTTTAATTTCATCTGTAGCCCACTGGTTGTTCAAAAGGTTGTTATTTAATTTCCATGTATTTATGCAGGGTTTGCAATTTCTTTTGCCATTAATTTCCAATTTCAGAGCACTATGGTCAGATATTATGGGATAATTTCAATACCTTTGCAGTTACTTAAGAATGTTTTATGGGATCATATATGGTCTATTTTGGAGAATGTCCCATGTACAGCTGAGAAGAATGTGTATTTTGATACGGTTGGATGAAACACCCTGTAAATGTCTACTAAATCCAACTGCTTACAGGTGTGATTCAGTTCTGTTATTTCTTTGCTGACTTTTTGTCTAGTTGATCTATCTATTTGTGACAATGGGCTGTTAAGATCTCCTGTTATAACTGTGTTCTTGTGTATTTGGTTTTTCATATCCATTAGTATCTGCCCTATATAGTTGGGTGCTCCTGTATTTGGTGCATATATATTTATAATTGTTAGTTCTTCCTCTTGAATTTTTCCACTAACGAGTATGTAGTGACCTTCTTTATCTCTTTTAATCATTTTAGTTTTGAAGTTCATGTTGTCTGCAAATAGAATAGTTATCCCTGCTTTTTTCTGGGTTCCTGTTGCATGGAATACTGTCTTCCATCTTTTGACTTTTACTCTATGCGTTTCCTTTTGGGTCAGACATGTTTCTTGTATACAGCATATTGTGGGATCATGTTTCTTGATCCATTCTGTCAACCTATTTCTTTTGATAGGTTGAATTGAGCCCATTTATATTTATGGATATCACTGATATGTACTGGCTTGACTTTGCCATGTTATGTTCCAGTTATTTGCTTTCTGCTTTTCCCCCTTATTTAATTGCTTATCCTACTTGGTGGTTTCTTTCTGTTGTTGTTCTGGGGGTTGTGGTCATTTTTATCTCTATCTAGTGTGTCTTTCAGTACTCTTTCTATGGTTGGTTTGGTGGATGTGAATTTCTTCAGTTGTTCTTTTCATGGAAATATCTTGTTTCTCCATTAAATTTGAATGAAAGTTTTGCTGGATATATCAGTCTGGGTTGAAAGTTGTTTTCTTTCAGGGTTTGAAATACCTCACTCTAAGCTCATCTTGACTTGAGGGCTGACTTTAGCTGAAAAGTCTGCTGTGATTCTAATGTGCTTTCCTTGATAGGGGAGTTGTGCTTTTTCTCTAACAGCTTTTAGTATTCCGTTTTTATGCTGTATGTCTGAGATCTTAATTATTTTGTGACTGGGTGTAGATTTATGTTGGTTGTGACTGTTTGTTGTACTATGTGCCTCACTTATCTGCATATCAGCTTTTTTCCCCATGTTTGGGAAATTTTCTGCTATTACTTCTGTGAATATTTTAGATATGTCATTTGCATTGACTCCTGCATGTTCACTACTGCCTATTAATCTTATATTGTTGCTCTTGGCATCATCTTGAAGCTTCTGGATTGTCATTTCATGCTGCTTTGTTATTTTTAAAAGTTCTATCCTTTCATGAACACTAATTGCAATCCTGTCCTCAAGGTCCAAAATTCCTATCCTCAGCTTCATTTAAACAGTTTAGCACACTTTGAATAGAATATTTTGTTTGTTGGATATCTCTTTAAGTTTTTTTATGAATTCTGCTTGTTTTTTGTATTCTTCATTCAAGGTTTCAGTCAGTTTCCCATGTTCCTGTACTTTGTTCTCTATTTCTTCTTTAGCTGTGCTCAGCAACTCCTCTTCTAAGGTTGCTATTTCTATCTTTACATGGGAGAGTATTTCTAATTTGATTTCCTCTGTAGCCTCATGGAGTGGGTTTTTTATTTCACTCACTATCTTTTCAGAGATTTCCGGTGTGTTACTTTTGAAGTCCTCTGTTTCAATGTTTCCTGTACTTGCTCCTGGGGGACTAGATGTTTGAGATTGTATTTTGCTTTTTGTTTTGCCATTTTCCTCTTTCAAGCTGGTGTTTTGTCCTTTAGTCCTGCTAGCACCAACTGATGGTTGTGTGCATCTTGGGGTCCTAATGTAAGGTTGATGTTTGTTCAATTGCTGGGTCCCACAATGCATAGATGGGCCAGTCATTTGACTTCCTGTTGCAGGGCCTGTTGGGTGAGTCCTATATTCTTCTGAGGCTGACAAGCCTAGTAGTATTGATGTAGGTCAACTTTTAGTTCCTACTATTACTTAATCTTCAGGTTATTCCAGGTCATCAAATCTCCCTGTCTGTAATATTTATGTCGGCTGAGGACGTACTGTGTCCCTATTGTGTGCCTGTGTGTCTCAAAAGCCCTTTTCATTTTCTTCAAGTTGGGGGAGTCCTTCTTGGTAGCTTCTTCACTCTGCCTGATGTTTTCTATGTGTAGGAAGGGGGCACCCACACTCTTGTTAGGCTCACCAAGGTCTTACAGTTCTTTGGAGGGGGCTTTACTACTTGCCCTATTTATCCACTGTACACCTCTATTTCAGGGGTATACTCACCACGCTGACTGGTTCCTGCTGAGATCTTCTGTTTGGGTGAAGCAGTTACTGAATCTCCCTTAAAGTAGCACATTTAATCTGCTGGAGACCAAGGTTCGCCGCCTGGGAGCAAAGTTCCAAGTTTTTTTTCCATGCTCTGAGATTCTGCATGGTCAGGGCCCATAGCTGGATTCTGGCCCCTGCTTGCTGCTTGGAGTTTGCTGGGTATAGCCACTAGTATAAAAAAAGGAAAACTAAAAGGCATGCAGATTTTTAAAAAGGAAAAATAAAATTGTGTATTTGGATGATATAATTGCTTGCATAGAGAATTTCAAACCACCTAGTTCTCTAAAAGTAAAGGAAAAAAACTCCCAGAGCTAAAAAAAAAAAAAAAAAATGTGTGCAATAAGGCAGAAAATTCATGATCAATACACAAAAATCAGTGGCATTTAGTAATCACACATGTGACCACCTGAGACCGTTGTTGGACATCTAAACACAAGCAATAAAAGGAAGAGAATATTTGCAGATTATATACTCAACAAAGCACTCTCATAGCCAGATTTATAAATGTACAAAAGGGAATTTATGAAAAACTTGTCGTTAGAGTACATCAAGAATACATAGGAGCTGCACAGAGGATCTATCTTGGTGATACACTTGATTGCTTAGCAGATATGTGAGGATCTGGGTTCAATCTCCAAGCACTAGTAAAAACAAAACAAAAAATATATAAAGAATATTCACAACTCAAGAAGCAATACAAACAGAAATGGGAGTATACATTTCACCTAAGACATATACCTCCCCTCAGCTCAGGGTGAGTGAGAAAAGCTAATCTTAAATTTATACGCAGCAAGATTTTGTTTATGATATTATCAAAATAAAATTAAATCTGAAGAACAGGTTAATTAGGTATCAGAAATGAAAGATAAATTGGAGATGTGGGGAGAGAGAGAGAGAAAGTGTACCGAGGGGCTTCCTGGGCCTTCACTGTGGTGCATACACAGACTCTACATGTGCTAAGGCAGTCGGCTGCAAGCCCACCCACAGTTACGAGTACTGTGTGGCTGGAGACATTGAGCAAGCTCTGTTCACTCTACTCAGGTCAGTCTCCTGGCTGTAAATAATACTACACTTACGGCCTTTAAGAAGGCCAAGAAGGGTTTCACCGGATCTCTTGGTACATTTCTGGGCAACTTCCTGCAGATCTGTAACTATTTCAGACATAAAATTAACTAAAAACAAATAAATGGACAGTCAGTGTGTACCAGACAGTTAGGATCCCCTTAAAACCAAAATAACATTCTCACAATATTAGTATTAGTATTAGAGAAGGTGGACTTCAAGTCACAAATCAAGGTTAAGAAGGACACTCTATTATGCTAAAATGGAGGGTTCAATTGATATCATGACGGTTATGAAGGTCTAGCCTTGAAATGACACAGAATCACCATTTATAAATTTATAAAACTTCAAAAGACACCATGAGAAAAAGAATTACACATGTACTTTGAACCGGAATTCACCTTTTCCAGTCAATGATTATCAAGGACAAAAAAAAAATAGTTAAACATACCAAAGAACTAAGCAACTAATGTGTTATTTTTAAATTATTGTACTCTGTAAATAGAGGTAAAATTTGCTTTTTATGAGCCTAGTACAATATTTAAAATCAACCATAAAATTGAGATAGTAAAGAAAACATTTACATATTCCAAAATGCTGAGTAGTACAGATATTATCTCTGATCATAGTGCAATAAAACTAAAATTAGCAGCAAGATCATAAAACAAAAATTGTTTTTCTCTGCAAGTCATAAAAGTAACTGATGGGTGAAAAGGGGGAAGCCAACAAAAAGTTTTTCTAATACAAATACAATTTGTCAATAATTAAATACAACTGAATCTGCTCAGAGACTAGTTCATAGGCATAAATAATATCAGTAGACAAGAATGAAAATATTCAAATCAAAAAATTTTAAAAGAAAGAGAAAATATAAACCAAAAACAAACAAAAGGAAGATTTAATAAATATAGAAGGTAAATAGAGCACATAAAAACATAAAAATATTAAAATTAACAAAAATCTTCAAAAGTAGTACTTCTAAAAACTAATGAGACTAAGTTATAAGAAAATCTATACAACAATAAAAGTATTAATACACCAGATAAAGGAAATTAACCAGATAAACTGGGATTTCTTTAATAAATCCTAAAACACAATGATGTTCAACTCTCTGCAAGATACCAAGATCTGTAAGTGGACTCTTTCTCTCTGCAAATATGTTTAGCAAAATTCATCTCATGAAAGACAGCAACTATCAACAGATTTATTTCCATAGGGTTATGTGAACTTTGAAACATGGTGCTATATCCAGATGGTATCACAAGAAATCTGCCAAATATATAAAGAGTAATTTATTAAAAATATTCAAGATAGTAAAACAAGTGAAGGTTTGAAGGTTTTTTTCTGAGGCAACCATGATTCCTGTATCAACATTGACAAGACTGAGCAAAATCAATGAATCTCAATGAAAAAATTTCTGAAAGAAAATATTAGCGAACAGTAGCACCATAAAAAATATATCCATGCAGGCTCAATCTTCAGATTTTAAATATAATTTAATATTAAGAAACTAATTAATTAAATTCAGGACATTTGTTGATTTGAGGTATATATATATATATATATATATACATAGTTTTTGTAGCAACCAAAAGACGTTTAACAAAATTTGATATCTACTCCTGAGATATAAACAATGAATCCTTATTTAAAATGATACTAAAATTGACTCTTCACTCCCAGCATCATTCTTAATGTGACAATATTTGCAAAATTTCTACTGAAATTGGGAATAAAATAAGAGTACCCTCTGAAGTTTATGAAGTTTTGTTCTGTTTTAACTAGACAGGTCAATTCTAATACTCATATACAAATAGAAATAATCTGGTAAACAATAAAAGTTAAAATTAAAATTCTAAATTTCATTCTATTCTAAAAAGGAAACTTCTTAAAACTCCTAAAGAGTTAACAATTAAAACAAGGTGGTACTAGTACGTGGAATAGAAAGGTAAACAAGAAACTGGTACTTGTCACTTGGTACCGTTTTTGTACTTCTGATGCTGAAAACATGAATGATTTATCCATTTTAATAAATAAAATTTTAAAAAATATTGGAGGACAAAATAACAGGAATGCACAGGCCACACATGCAAGGTCTCACACGCCTGCTGGACCTCACACGCAAGGCCTCACATGCTTGTGACCCACTGAGGACAGCGCCTGGCACCCTGAGCAGAAGGCTGAGTGCTGAGGGCACCAGGCTGCAGGGTGCCAGGCAGGGGCAGATTGTCCTTCCCTCTAAAAGTCTTGGGTGTCTGCACATCTTGGCTTTCACCTAAAGGCAAGGACACCCACTGCTTGTTGATGGGGGGGCGACTGTCCTAGGTCCCGGGGCCACTGTGGGGAGCCGCGCAATAGCTCGCAGCCCCTGCCTGTCCTCCAGCACACGGGCACCCTCTAGAAGCCTTTCCACAAGCACAGCCACCCTTTCCCTTCTCCCCTCTCCCCACACTGCATAGCTCAGCACCCAGCACTGCTTTCAGAGGCCCGAGCCCACTTCCAGATGGCTCTCAAAGCCTGGAATTCGCTGCTTCACATCCAGGTCTTCCGTAAAACTGTGGGTGCTCCCGTGTACCCTCAGGGAGATCCATGTGAATGAGTCCTGCACCCACATACCCAGGCAACCTTGCTGCTGACTCACCATCATGTGAGGACAGACATACCTTGTTTGGGCCAAGCTTTCACCTGGCCTCTGGAACTTCTAGATCCACACGCACTTCCTTGTCAAACAGTTTTAGTGCTAAGTCAGTTTAGCAAGAGCCCCATCTGCACAGACAGCTGCCAACACCTTACTGTGCTTTCTTCTCCGTGGCCTGCCTTCAGCAAGACCCTTCTTCCCGATGTCCCCTCCCTTAGCCCTCCAGCCCCTGTGGCCTGCCCTGTTCCTTGACTGTAACTGTCTACTTCCTGTGCTATACTTGGAGTTGAGTCTAGTCTTTCTCTCTGGCTGTAAAACCCCATTGCAGTCGTCCCTGTACCCAACATAATAGTTCCAAATAAAATCTTTCCTGGCTTCAACAAGTGTCATCGAATAGTTTTTCTTTAACAATGGATGGCTTCTGTTTCATAATTAAACCAGTCCTAGCTCACCCTGCCACAGCACAGGTGGAGCCAATTCTTTCTCCCGCCCCTTAGAACAGTGCTACTCAAGGAATGGCCTGAGACTCAGCTTTGTCCTGGAGTCGATTAGAAATGCAAACATACTGATCCCAGACCTTTTGCATCTTTCTCTTTAAGAAGATCCCCAGGTGATTTGCGTTCCTCTGCAAAGCCTGCTCTGAAGAGATATTTTGTAAGCTTGAAAGACCCGATTAAGGGAAAAGCAGAAGAGCAGAAGGGAAGCAAAGGCTATTTTCATGGATCTGTTTCTGTGAAATGTTCTTTACTCTCAAAACATGTGGTGCCCATGGATGCCTTGACCTGCTTAGCAGGGGAGGTGAGCGGGACATGGGAAAGCATTCGCACAGCCTCTGTGTGGGGTGTTAGGCAGAGAGTAGGACTGAGCTGACCCCAGGGAAGCTGGCAGCCATTCAGCTTGTCCAAGCTCTGGGTCAAGAGGGGAGGGGGGCTTGCAATGCAGCACAGCTGGGAGGAAATCTGTTTCCTTTAAAAAAGAAATTTTCCAGTATCTAGGTAAATCCACTGGAGATGGAGACTCGGGGATGTGTGATGATGTTACCAAGAGAACAGACAAATTTAAAAAACATTCAGCATCTTGCCCTAACAGCCTTCTGGAGGAGAGGAGCATGGACTGCACATTTCTAAGAATAAAAAGTTACCCAGCCGAAACTTACTCTAGGTGTGAGGTGAGTCACAGAGTTCCTGATCCAGGAATCTTCTGTCTTAAGGATTAAAGCAAGTAGTGGCACAGAAGAGAAGACTCTAGTCTCAACCACGTTAGTGGTTGAGAGGATAAAAAGGGAGTCAGACATTAAAACACACTATGACATCATTCTGCTAGAAAGAAGAAAAAACCATATCACACTGAAAGAAAATATTTTGCCCAGCTACAAAAGGATATATTCTCACTGTAAACATTTTGGAAACAATAGCTCAGAGATAATAAAGAGCCCCATGCTACAGAGCAGACCCAGAGTGGCAATCCCTGCCTACCCAACATGAGAGAGCAGAGTGGAGCAGAGCAGTCCCCCAGGAGAGAACCAACCCAGAGTAGAGAGCCCCTTACACGAGTGCAAATGTGGCTAGTACCCCTCTCCTACCACATGCAATGCAGCAGGCCTGCAGGGGAGGACGGGGCTTCACCCCATGGGGTAGAAGACTGGGAGCAGCACCTAATCTCGAGGGAGAGAGCAGATCTGCAGCTGAGGAGGGGTGCCCTTTCCCCAGCAGCACAGCACAGGGCAGCAGAGGCCAAGACTGAGTACCTGACCCATCCTGGACAAAGCACCCGGGGAGAAGAGGGAGCAACCAGATGCCAAACTATTGCCACTGAGTCCAACAGCCCACTTTAACCCCTGCCTTGCAGCCTACGTACAACAGAAATCAGAGGCCTGTTCATGTTCCCCATCTAATAAGAGGAGCGAGGGCAAGCCTTGGCTTGAGCCATACCCACTGTCTGGTGGGAACACATAGAGGTACATGTAGTGAAGTAGGGGACCTCGAAGACCCACAGCCCTAGAGCTAGACATAGCACATCCAGTCCGGCTGGACACCAACATGCAGATCATGGAAAGATACCATTCACTCAGTAACACAGGAATTGTATTGGTTTTTTTCAGATTTAAGAGTTTTTCTGTCACTTTTTTTCTTATTTGCTTTCATTTTTCCCTTTTATCATTTTTCCTTTCCAACTTTTTCCTCTTCCTTCTTTAATCTCCTATTTCTGTTGTTTATCTTTTTTCTTCCTTGTTCTGTTTGCTCTTTACAGTGGCTGTTCTTTGTCACTATTTAATTTCCTTTTACTTCTTAATAGGACCCTTAGCTTTTGTGTCTCTCCTCCTCATATCCCATGAATTAATTTTTCAAATTTTGCTTTTTACTTCATTCCCCAGTGTTGGAGACCACTATGAAGTGAAGCGGCTCTGAGCAGGATTTAAATTTTACTAACTGGCTTTTTACGTTTGTCTGTGAGTCTGTCCTAGGCCTTGGCCCCTTGCCTGGCGACAGGAGCTGATTCATAGTAAGTGAACCTCTATGAATCACTGGTCCTGGCTGAGGCCTGTAGTGGCCTGTGAGGCCAGAGACACCTCAAAAGGCAAGATAAGGCCACAGCTGTGGACACTTGACTCTAACCCCAATTAACAAGATAGAAACTGCAGCTGGAGGAATTTCACTTCTACTGTGTCACTTCTACCATGCCTTCATGATAAGACAATTCTAATGAATTGACTTGACTTATTACTTGGAGATGTCCTTAAAGTGACTCCAAGATCCTGCTCATTGCCTGCACCTTCCTCAGTTTCTCTGCCCCTTGTTGGACCTATTAAAAATGAACTGATCCAGAGAAGTCTTTGTCTTAGAGAGTCTCAAGCTTAATTAAAGGGTTTTGACCCTTCTAGAGTTCTAAAGTCATTACAATTGTCTCATTTTATTTAACCTCCACTATACACTCGTTTGGGAGATTGGGGATCTAGGTCAGGACCCAATACCCCAGTTTGCAACTCCTCCACTTTTACTGGTATATCTATAACTTTACAAATCTCTAGATAGTTAGCTAACCTCACATTGTTGCTGTGGGATACTGTGTCATTGTTAGCATAGATAAAGTTGCTCCATTTAGTAGATATTTAATGTAGGTCAACACAGTAAGTCCCTGAATTAGGAATGAGTTCTGTTTCAGAAGAACATTGGTAAGTCACATTTGTTCATAATTCAACAAAGTGAGTCTTACAGCACACCTATGAATCTTATACAGTACACCTGTGAATGTGTTCAACTCAAATGTTTGTTAAATTGGGAAGTTACTCTCATAGTGTTCAGATATAACTTCTATGGACAAAGGTATTACTTTATTGGTTCCCTGGGGTTTTTCAACATTTAGTTTGTATTTAAGGCCATCATTGATATTATATTATTAATATAGCCAAGATGGCATATAGCTGTTGCTATTAACTGCTTTCCTGAGATGCCAATATCTAGTTTGCCTAAGGGTCATTAACAATATCATCACCTATTCTAGGGAAACTAGATATTGGGCCAAACATTCTGCAACCTTCCATGCCAAGTAAATGGAGGTGGTTGCCTCCTGGAACAAACATAGAGGCCAGTAGTTAGCAATGCCCAGAGAACACTGAAAAGCAGACATTATCTAAGGAGGTCTCCATACTACAAACAAAATTTTCCAGTACAATAAACCAACAAGCCACAACACGGAACAAACAAACAAAAATAGAAACGTGAACCAAGACAAATCTACAAAATGCCTACAAATTCTCTGAAGTTCCCCAAAGCTGATTCATGATGCATCAAAAGAAGAAAACCAAAGCCTTTTACCTGAATTGTCAGAAATGGTATTAGGGGAGGTAATAAATCAGATTAACAAGGCAGTTGGCAAGGTCACAGAAGTTATAAATAACAAGGTATTGGGCTACTTAAAATCATCAGCAAATCTAAAGAAGACATGATTAGAAAGATAGAAAAACCAAATAAAATTATGCAAAATAGGCATGACCAAAGTAGAAAAATATTAGCATCCATGAAAAGGCTCCAAAAATATCAGATATTAGAGATGCTAATGGAAGTATGAACAGCAGAAGTGACCAATGTAAGGGCAGAGTCTTAGAAATAGGCTATTGTCAGAAACCAGTTAACGTGAGGCATTTGAAAAATAAAAGCAGAATACGAAAAGTAGACTCAAAAGCTCCTAGGTGATGCAAAGGATACTAATCTAAGATTAATTGAAATTAGTAAAAAAAAATTCAGAAGATATGACAGATGGTATTAAAAAAAACTGGTTCATGGAAATACTACCTGGAAACTTTCAAAATAAGGTAAAAGAATTTAACATTTAGACAAGCAATGCATGGCAAACTCCAAATAGCCATGATTAGAAAATATTTTCCCTCTGACACATCATAATCAAAATCTCAGAACAACACAAAAAGAAAAAGAATCTTAAAAGCTATTGGAGAAAATTGACATATAGCTTATAATGGTAAATCCACTAGAAGAAGCAGACCTCTTAATACAAACTGTAAACACTAGGAGCACTTGGAGTTAAGTGTTTGAAGCCCTAAAAGAAAACAATTTCCAACCAAGGCTGACATATCTTGCAAATCTATCTTTCAAAATTGATGAAAAAATAAGTTACTTTTATGATAAAGAGCACCTAAAGAAATTCATGACCACAAAATGAGTACTCCAAAATATTTCAAGGATATCCTATAAAGAGACAAGGAAGCTAAAAATGACAAGTCTACTAGAATAAGGAAATGATCCCTGCCTGGAAACCAGCACCATGAGAGGGCTGCTGCCAGAGTGGGGACAGCTAGACCCAAACCTCTCTCTGTGAGTCAGCATCATTCATAGACTGAAGAGGGGGAGAACCAGGCCTCACCAGGAGGTGATCTCCACCTGGAAACCATATCATTTTCATTGTTTTGTTGTGTTGGGTTTCATTTTCTCTCTCTCTCTCTCTCTCTCTCTCTCTCTCTTTTTTTTTTTTTTGATTATGGCATGAGCAGTTACTTAAAAGATAGCAAGACATATTATGGTAGCCATTTTGGATTTACTATTGTCTTGTTTTGAAGTCCTTTACTGCATTCATTGTTTTTTTATTGTTTCTATTCTATTCTGTTCTGTTCTGTTTGATTTTTAATATGTCCAAAAATATCTGCAGCTATTTTGAAGTAAAAAAAAAAGCATTATGTTAACTACTGTTGATTCTGTAAGGTTTTGAAGTACTGTGTCACTTATATTGGCTTATTTGGATTGGTTTTATTGTGTTTTATTTTCCATGGTTTTATCTTCGTTAAAATAAAAAAAAGTCTACTAGAATAACTATACCAAGTAGGCTTCATGGTTGGGTAAAAAAAAAGGATAGAGAATCAACAACAGGAAAAGAAGGCAATATTAAAAATAAGTCAATACATTTCAGTAAGTTACTCTGATAGTAAATGATCTCAATTCCCTAATCTAAAGACAAAGACTTGCCAAGTGGTCAAAAACAAAATCCAATAGTATGTATATAAACAGTCCCATGGTTTATGAACTTGATTGTCTCTATTATTCTGGTTGCAAACCTAACTGGATGAGAACTGAATCCAGTTTTTCAATAAGGTCATCACTGAACCTAACCACTGAGTTCAACTTTGCTCTTGTCCAACTTGCTTTGCAACAGGAATCATGGAAAAAATCAAGTTCATGAACCGAGGTATCACCATAGAAGAAATACATTTAACCCAAAGAGGAACCCATAGACTAAAAAAAATCAAAGATGGAAACAATATTCCATGAAACAGAAACCCAAAAACAGGCATAGCTATGCTATATTTGGAAAAAGTAAACTTCACACCAAAACTGACCCAAAGAGGCAGAGAAGATCATATGTATTGGTTAAGGAAACAACCCAGCAGGAAGATGTAGCAATTATTAACATATATGCACCAAACAACCGAGTCCTACTTCCTAAAACAAAAACTACTGAACAAAAAGGATCAAATAGACATAAATACAGTTATAATGGGGGACCACAAAATACAATTCTGACTATTAATCAACTACACTAAAACAATCAACAGAAAAATGTCCGAGTTGGACAAAACTTAGGTACAAATTGAATTAATAGAATATCCCACACAACAAGAATAGAAAACACATTCTTTCAGCAGCAGGTGGAACTCTCTCCAAAATACTTTCATGTGCCTTAATTATTTAATAAATCAGCCTTAGTTAAATGTAAAATAATTGAAATTATGTCATGCATATTATCAGATCACAAGGCAATAAAATTAAAATCAATGACAAAAAATACAGCAATTATCCAAATGCTTATAAACTCAACATTATACTCTTAATTAAACAATGGGTTATAGAAGAAATCAAGGAAAAAATAAAACAGTTTCTAGAACTACAGTAAATGATAATGATAGATAATGCCATTGTGTGAAATGCAATGAATACAGTTCTAGGAGGGAAGTATATAGCTGTGAATGCCCACATCAAAAAAAAAAAAAAAAGAAAGAAAAGAAAAGGAGAAACCTCAAAGAAATAACCTAATGATGCAACTCAAGGTCCTAGAAAAAAATAGAAGAAACCAAAACAAAAGCTAGTACAAGGAAAGATATTATAAAGATCAGATTAGGAATCAATGAATTTGAGGTCAAAGAAAAAAATACAAATAATCAACAAATCTAAGAGTTGGTTCTTTGAAAGAATAAACAAAATAGACAGATAATTAGCCAATCTAACAAAAAAATGGGAGAATATAACGAAACCAGTACAATTAGAAATGAAAAAGATGAAACCACAAGAGTCTGTCAAAATAAAAAACATTAATAAATAATTAGCAAAGCTATATCAATACATTATAGAATTCAGAAGAAATTGATTACTAAAATTTAACCAAGAAGATTTTAAAACCCTAAATAATACAATAACAGGCAATGAAATTGAAGCAGTAGTAAATAATCTAGCAAACCAAGAAAAGCCCAGATTCCCTGCTGAATTACAAAAATAACTTAAAAGAAGTTCTAACACCTGTGTCTCTCAAGCTTTCTGATGAACCTGAAAGAGAAAGAACTCTTTCCAAAGTCATTCTTGCAAACTGTTATTACTCTGAATCCAAAATAAGACAAGGATCCAGCTGAAAAAGAGGTCTATAGACCAATCTCTTTAATGAGTATAGATACAAAAGTTCTTAACAAGAACCTAGTAAACAGAATGCAATGAATCATCAAAAAGATTATATAATGAACCAGCTTTCACCTCAGTGATGCAAGAATGGTTCAACATAATGGAAATCAATGAATGAAATGCATCACATAATAGAAGCAATGACAAAAACCATGTGATCATCTCAAATGATGCAGAAAAAGCCTTTGACAAAAATCCAATATCCTTTCATGATATAAACACTGAAGAAAATAGGTGTAAAACTTTTTCTCAATCTGATAAAAGCCATGCATGACAAGCTTACTGCCAACATCATGTTAAATTGGGAAAACCTAAAAGATTTCTCTCTAAAATCAAGAACAAGACAAAGATGTACATTATCACCACTCATGTTCAACATAGTACTCAAACCATTAGTCAGAGCAAACAGGCAAGCAAAAGGAAATAAAAGGGGCATGAACAGGAAAGAAAGAAGTCAAGTTATTGTTAATTGCAGATAACATGATCCTCTACAAAGAAGACTCGCAACACCCAGCAAAAGACTCTTAGAATTAATAATAACCACATTCAGTAATATAGCAGGATAAAAAATCAATACACAAAAATCAGCAATGTCTTATTCCTTAGGAGGCTAAAGCAGTAGTTATCACTGTGAGTTTGACGACACCCTGGACTACATAGTGAGACCCTGACTCAAAACAGCAACAACAACTACAAAAATCAGTAGTATTCCTGCACAAACCCACTAAGAGAGAAGTTAGGGAAAAAATACCATGCATGATAGTGCCAAAAAAAAATTTGAAAGATAACAATTAACCTAACTAAGAAAGTAAAAGACCTCTACAACAAAAACTACAGTAAAGAACATGGAAATGGAAGAGGATATCAGAAAATGGAAAGATATTCTCTGATCCTGGATAGGTAGAACCAATATTATTAAAATACTGTACTTTTAAAATTGATACACAGATTTAGCACAATCCTAGTCAATATTCCAACAATTATTCACAGAACTGGAGAAAAACAATCTGAAAATTCATTCTGAACCAAAAAAATTTAAATAACAAAAGTAATCCTGGGTAACAAGAGCAAAGTTGAAGACATCACAATCATAGATTTGAGGTTATACTACAAAACTACTATGGTAAAAGCAGCATGGCACCAACACAAAAACAGACATGAGGATCAATGGAACAAAACAGTGGATAAGAAAACAGCTCTAAATATATTCAACTATTTAATCTTTGGCAAAGGGACCAAAATCATATATAGGAAAGATAATCTCTTTTAAAAATTGTGTTTGGAAAACTGACTGTCCTGACACAGACTATTGAATATAGGCCCACATTTCTCATCATGTACTAAACCAAAATAAAAATGGATCAGGAAGTAAAGTCTGAAACAAAAATACTTGACCTGTTGGAAGATAAGTAAAACACTTAGGTGACAGGTATAGGCATGGACTTTCTGAACAGAACCCTGCTTGCACAAAAAAATAGTCCTGAAAATCAACAAGTGTGACAATGTCAAATTAAAAAGGTTCTGCAAAAGAAACAACCAACAGAGTGAAAAGAAAACCTAGACAACGTAAAAAATTTTTGCTAGCAGGTCCTCAGAGGATTCCTATCTAGAATATATAAGGAACTCAAAAATATTGACCTCCCCAAAATAAAAGAATCAATGAAAAATGGGCAGCTGAAATGAATAGACACTTCATAGATGTAAAAATGGCCAATAAATTATGGAGAAATGCTTGACATCATTGGCTTTAAGGAAAATGCAAATTAAATCAACATTGAGATTCCATCTTAACCAAGAAAGAATGGCCAACACATACAAAAAATCAAATAACTAATGGAGAAGATTGCAGGGGTAAAAGAAGCCTTTTGCATTATAGGCAGAAATGTAAACTAGTACAACCACTATGGAAATCAGTATGGAGACTCCTAAAAAAAAAAAAAAAAAAAAAAAAAAAATTCCATTTGGCCCAGCTAGTTCCTAAGTATCTTCCCAAAAGAGTTAAAAGACATCATATTATAGAAATAGATGCATACCTGTGTTTATCACAGCACAATTCATAGTATCTAAATCTTGGACCAGATCATATTCATCAAAAGATGAATGGATTAAGATGTGGTATTGCCACATTATAGAATACTACTCTTCCATAAAGAAAGGCAAAATTGCATCATTTTCAGGAAACTGGATGCACCTTGAGAATATATTATTAAGTGAAATAAATTTAAATGCTTAAATATCACATTGTTCATCTTATATGAGAAGCCCAGTACTTCTAGAGAGATGACAGAATTGTGAGATGCAAAGAAACAGTGTTTCTGAGATTTGGAATCAAGACACTGAAACATACTGTGAGGAAGGGAAGGAAGAGGAAAGTGGGTCCCCAGCACCCAGCAAAGATCTGAAATGAGAATCAGAGCCCATGGGGACAGCAAAGAAGAACCACAACAAAGAAGAGGGAGGTAGAAAGTGGTACATTCTCCCTGCAGCTTGGTACAGCATGAGACAGGCAGTTTGAACATGCAGAGGCATGGTGGCTCTGGCAAACCTCGAGGAATTCATGGAGAAATTCACCAGTGGAATAGAACAGCAGATGCCGTAGACTACAGTGACTGGTGAGTTATTTGGAGAGGGAGAGGGTGAGTGACAGATAGCCATTTTGGAAAGTACCAACTGAAATTAGAACTCAGAGCGGCTGCAGGTTGGCTCTATCTAGTGATTCAAAGTGTCAACGTGAGGAACAGCTGAGCGCCAGCCACTGGAGGTCAGCGAGCCCAGATCAAGGCAGCAGGAGGCATTAGGAAGGTTGTAGGCTGGAAAACTGAGAAATCAGAAGCAACCTGAATTTCAGTGAACTAAAGGTAAAGGTTTGCTGCGATTCTCCACTACTTCCATAATTTAACTGCTGCCTTGCTAGAATCAGACAGACCTGGGCTCTGTCTACCAGTCACAGCAGAGACACACCCTAAAGTGAGTATTTTTTCTGTTTTTCTTCCTTTCTTTACTTTTTATCAGTTTCTTTTGTCTTTTTCTTGATTGTTTGTTCCTGTTTTAAAAGGAGTGAAAAAACTTTCTAGCTGTTGTTGAAAAAGCATTAATGTAAATGACATAAAAAACCTGTTCACAGGAGTAATGGCAGAGAACTTCCCAAGCATGGAAAAAGAACTTGACATTCAGACAAGTAAGGCATACAGTTTCCAATTATTCGTGATTGGAAAAAAAAATCTACCTCATAGCATATAATACTCAGGATTCCAGAAATTCAACACTATAAAAGAATGTTAAAAGCTAGTAGAGGAAGGAAACAAATTACTTATAAAGGAAAGCCCATCAGAATCACAGTAGATGTATCAGTATAAACCCTTAGTTCAGTGAGAACTTAGGTTGAAGCCCTAAAATGAAACAAGCCTCAACCCAGACTGATGTACTCTGCAAAACTATCTTTCAAAATTGACAGAGAAATAAAGTTATTTCCATGAAGAAAAAAAAAAAAACTCTGAGGAAATTCATGATCACAAAACTGGCACACCAAAATGTATTTAGAACATTTTAGAAAGAGTTACAAAGATTACAACTCCATGAACCCCAACAGAATAAATTCACCAGGCAAGGCAGGTAGTTAAACAGAGGGCAAAGAAAGGGAACCAACAAAAGGAAAACAATATGACAGGGATAAGATAATTTATAACCATTAAAAAAGATCTCAATTAACAAATCAAAAATAAAATAAAATAAACATACTGACAGAATGGATTTAGAAACAAATCCAAAAGTGTAGTGCATACAAGAATCACATTTAACTCAAAAAAAGTATTAATAGACTAAAAGTGAAACAATGGAAAATAATATTTCATGCAACACTCAGAAAAAAAGCAAAGCAAATTATTCTATTTACAGACAAAGAAGATTTCAAGCCAACACAGATCAAGACATAAAAAGAAGTTCCCTCAGTTCTTATTAAGGGAACAATTCAAGAGGAAGCAATAACAATTATAAATATATATGCACCTAATAACATTGTACCCAATTATGTAAAAAAAATAATGGAGAGTAGAAGTAAAATAAATATTAATACAATTATATCAATACCACACTGTCACAAATAGATCAACTAGACAAAAAAGCAGCAAAGAAATATCAGAAATGAACCAAAATTTTGAACAGAGAGACCTGGTATGTCTGTTGAGTGTCTTAACCCAGAACAGCAGGTTACACATTCTACTCAGCTGTAACAGGACATTCTCCAAAGTACACCACATACTATGTCATATAACATACTTAAGTAAATGCAAAGGAATTGAAATTATCCCATGCATATTATCTATCAGACCATAGAAGAATGAAATTGGAAGTCAATGGCAAAAGAAACCACAAAAATTCAGAAACACATGGAAATTAAATAATGCCCTCTTTAACAACCAATGGAAACAATACTCCATGACAAGAGTAAAGAAGAAATTGGACAGTTTTTATGATTAAAAAATAATGCTAACACAACATACTGGAACTTATGGAATGTAATGAAAGCAGTCTCTGAGGAAAATTTACAGTGATAAATTCCCATATCAGAAAAACAGAATGAGCCCAAATAAGTAACCTAATGTTGAAACTAAAGCTTCTAACCAAAAAAAAAGAGCATGTCAAGTCCGAAGCACATATGAGAGAGAAAATTATAAAGATCAGAGCAGAAATTGATACAGTTAAGACTAAGAAAACAAGAGGCTGGGGATTTAGCTCAGTGGCATAAGCACCTGCCTTGCAAGTGCAAGGTCATGAGTTCGATCCCTGGTACCAAAAAAAAAAAAAAAAAAAAAAAAAAAAAAAAAAAAAAAAAAAAAAAAAAAAAAAAAAAAGACTAAGAAAACAATACAAAGAATCAATGAATCAGAGTTGAAAGACTAAATAAAACTGACAAACCCTCAGCCAACCTGACCTAAAAAGCAAAGAAAATAAACTCACACAGTTAGTAAAGAAAAAGAAATCACAACAGATCCTGCAGAAATCTGGAAGACCATTGATACCTACTTCAAGAACCTGAATTCTAATAAGATGGAAAACAGAAGAAATGGAGAGATTTCTAGATATACATGAATTGCCAAAATGAATCAAGAAGACACAAAGATTCTAAATAAACCAATAATAGTTAATAAAATTGAAGATGTAATTAAAAACCTACCAACAAAGAAAAGCCCAGGTTCTGACAGACTCACTGCTGAATTCTTCAAGAAACTCAAATAAGATCCAGTGACACTACTTTTCAAATACTGTAATGAAATTGAAAGGGAAGCAATACACCCAAACTCATTCCTGAAAGCAACATTACTCTGATACTAAAATCAGGGAAGAATCCAATCAAAAAAGAGAGCTATAGGACAATATCCTTAATGAACCTACATGCAAAAATCCTCAATAAGATAGTGGCCTATAAAATGCAGCAAATCATCAAAAAGGTTATACACCACGACCAAGTAAGATTCATCCCAGCATGTAGGATGGCTCAGTATTTGCAAATCAAAAAATGTAATACTCAATATTAACAGAACCAAAGACAAAAACAACATGATCATCTCAAGAGACACAGAAAAGTCATTTGACAAAGTCCAATACACATTTGTGATGTTAAAAAAAAAATTAGAATATACAATTTTGATATCAATCTAGTAAAAGCTGTCTTTGACAAATCAACAGCCAATATCATATTAAATGAGCAAAAACTGAAAATATTCACTCTAAATTCAGGAACAGGACTCATCTTCAATACAGTTCTGAAAACAGTAGCCAGAGAAATTAGACAAGAGACATAAGTGAAAGGAATAAAGATAGGAAAGGAAGAAGTTAAATTGTCATTATTGACAGAAAACTCCATCAAAAGACTTCTAGATTTCATAACCAAATTCAGCAGCCTAAGTGGATACAAAGTCAATACCCAAAAATTAATAGCCTTCCTGTACACAAATAACAAACTCACTAAGAAAGAAATTAGGGAAACCCCACCTTTCATAATAACATCCAAAAACTGGAACATTTAGAAATCACCCTAATAAAGGAAGTAAAGACATTTACATTGAAAACTACAGTACTCTATCCAAGAGAATATCATAAAATGGAAAGACATTCCTCATTCGTGGATAGGAAGAAACAATAGCATGAAAATGGTCATATTTCCAAAGTTATTATACAAATTTTTTGCAGTTCTCATTAAAATACCAATAGCAGGGCTGGATATATAGCTCAGCAGCATGAGCATCTGCCTAGAAAGTACAAGGTCCTGAGTTTAATTCCTGGTAACAACAAAAAAAGATACCAATAGCATACCTCATAAAATAAGAGAAAATGATTTTAAAGTTCATTTGGAACCAGAAGAAGGCAATTTTGCACAACAAAGGAAAGGCAGGGAGCATCACAGTCCCTGACTTGAAATTATACTACAAAGCTACAGTGATTTAAAAAAGAAAAAAGCAGTATGATACTGGCTAGCAAACAGACCCAAGGAGCAATACAACAGACTTCAGATACAGAAACAACTCAGCCACCTTATCTTTGACAAAGGGACCATTTGCCTTCACTGGAAGAAAGACAGCCTCTTTAATAAATGGTAGTGGAAAGACTGGTTTTCCACATGCTGAAGACTGAAACAAGACCCATATCTCCTCATACACTAAACTAAATTCAAAATGGATCAAAGATCCAAATATTAAAGCAGAAATAACTGAATCTGCAGGAAGATAGAATAGATAGATGACCTATCCAAAAATAAGCATCTGAAATGAACAGACACTTCTCAGATGATGAAGTACAAATGGCAAATAAATATATGAAAAAATGTTCAACACCACTTTTCATTCAAGAGATGCAAATTAAGACAACACTCATATTCCATCTCCTTCCAGAAATAATGGTTATTATCAAGAAATCAACCAATAATAAATGCTGAGGAAACAGTTGGGGAAAGGAACCCTTTTCCACTGTTGGTGGGATTATAGACTGGTGCAACTGCTGTGGAAATCATTGTGAAGATTTCTCAAAAAACTAAAACTAGAGGTTATATTCAACCCAGCTGTTATCCTTCTTGATATCTTCCCAAAAGAATTGCAAGTGTCATGCCATAGCAATATTTGCACTGCAGCACAGTTTGCTATAGCTAGATCTTGGGACAGCCCAAATGTCCATCAACCTATGAATGGATAAAGAAGATGTGGTTTTGTTTTCATAAATATACAGAAGTACTACTCTGCCATAAAGAAGGATAAACTTGAGATGTTTCTATGGAAAGGGATGCCTCTTGAGGCCATACTCTTTTTTTGGTGGGGGAGGCGGTGCTGGGGATCGAATTCATGACCTCGCATTTGCCAAGCAGGCACTTACACCACTGAGCTAAACCCTCAGCCCGAGACCATACTCTTAGATGAAATAAATCAGATACACTTTTCAAATATCACATCATTTCTCTGGTATGAGAATCCAAAAGTATAAATGAGGACTCAACTGTATAATAGATTTTGTGATATAGGAAGAAAATGTTCAAATGTGAAGGAGAAGGAAGGGAGTGGGGAGGAAGGTAGGGAAAATTAAAAAAGAGAACAGAAGAAAATATGGAAACAAAGCTTTTGTACATGAGGAGGGGAAGAGGGATAAAGGAGAGGAAGGGGCTGTGGAATAAAAACATGTTCAGGCACAAATTCCCTGTGATGAATGTGACCATCATGTATAACTAAAATGTACCAACAAAATTAATTTTAAAAATTAAAGTAATTTAAAATAGAATGATTATTAAAAGACTGAGAGCAAAAAAACAGATGGATAATAGGGTATCACGAGATAGACGGTTCTCAGAGGGGACAGGGCCCAAGAGGTAAGGGAGGGGGAGGGAGGGAGAGGAGCAATAAGAGAGGAACAAAGCAACTATGCTGCATTACACATGCATGTGCCAGCTCCACACAGGTGTGTAAACATCACACACTACACTCATGGACTAACACAAGTCAAGTGAATTTTAAAAACCTTTAAAACCATAAAAATGTTTTTAAAAATTAGTCACAGGGTCGCCACCTAGCTTGTATTTCTCTATGTAGCTATTTCATTATGTCTTTATTTTTCTCATTATTTTACAGTTTTTCCCTTTATAGTTACAGAATATAAGGGTTCAGATATGTACAATCTTCAGAGTTTGAAAGAAAGAAAGAAAGAAAGAAAGAAAGAAAGAAAGAAAGAAAGAAAGAAAAAAAGAAAGAAAGAAAGAAAGAAAGAAAGAAAGAAAGAAAGAAAGAAAGTCTTTACTTTGTAAATGAGAGTGCTGAGGATCAGAGAAGCTTAGTGGTTTATCCGAAGTCACACAGCTAGATGAGCAGCCGAGCATCTTAGCCTGCCAGTGGCTTTTCATCCCTCCCCCAGCAGCATTAATGACCTTGGACCTGAAGGTCGTAGGAGAACAGCTGGCTTTTCAGGGTCTGCTTGCAGATTTGCTTCAACAAAGGAAGCTTCATGTTACATCCTTTAAATAATTGATGGTTCTCAGTCCAAGCCAGCTTGAAGGAAATTCTGAAAACAGAGTGGACAACTGACTGGTTCATCAATGAAGAATATTTAACTATGAAGATGTAAGGGAAAAGTTCTCGGCTAACATTGTCGCAGCTTGAAAGATAAATATCAGTGCTGCTTAAAAAGTGATGCTCCTCCCTTGCCACTGTGGAAAGCGGCTGGTGGGCTAACAATGAGATTTCAAAGGCCTGGAGGATTTCTCTTCGTGAATTTCCGTGACAAGAGACCACTTGGCGGCACTGGTAACTCCAGCCAGAGGCGCCTGGCTGCTTTAGACTCCGGCCCCTCTTGCGGCCCTGCTTTCTCTGCAGATGACTTTTGGGGACCAGGGAACTCCAGCCAGAGCCCCACCCTTTCTCCCAAAACCTTGGACTACAGTGGATTAACCATGCTAGCTCGAGGGGAGATTCAATGACTGCCTCACCCAAATGGAAGCTCTCAGCAGGCTCCAGTCAGTCTGGTGAGTGTGTCCCTAAAATGGAGCTATACAGAGGGTAAACAGACCAGTAGTAAAGCTCCCTCCAACTAACTGTAAGACCTTAATGAGCCTGACAAGAGTGGGGGTGACTCCTTCCTGCACACAGAAAACACCAGGCAGAGTGAGGAGTGTGCCAATAAGGACTCCCCAACTTGGAGAAAATCAAAAGGGCTTATGAGACACACAAGCACACAATAGGGACTCAGTAGGGCCTCAGCTGACACAAACACTACAGACAGGGAGATTTGGTGAACTGGAATAACCTGAAGATAAAGTAATAGCAGGAACTAAAAGTTACCTACATCAATACCACTAGACTTGACAGCCAAAGAAGAATATAGAACTCACCCAACAGGCCCTGCAGTGGGAAGTCAGGTGACTGGTCCACCTCTTCATTGTGGGACCCAGCAATTGGACAAATATTAGCCTCACATTAGGACCAAAAGATACATACTAAACAATAGTTGACACTAGTGGGATTGAAAGACCAAAAATTAACTTGAAAGGGAAAAAATGGCAAAAGGAAAAAGCAAAATGCAATCTCAAACATCTAGTTCACCAGGAGCAAGCATAGGAGACAATGAAATAGAGGACTTCAAAAGTAACACACCAGAAACCTCTGAAAAGATAGCAAGTGAAATAAAAAAATCAACTCCATTAGGCTATAGAGGAAATCAAATTAGAAGTACTCACTCATGTAAAGATAAAAATAACATGAGTAAGGAGTTGCTCAGTGCAGCTAAAGAAGAAATAGAAAAAAAAAGTACAGGAGCATGAGAATCTGATTGAAACCTTGCCGGAGTCCAGCTGCGGCAGGGCTAGGGTTTCCCAAAGGTGGTCAGGGAGTCGGCGATTGAGAGACAGAAAACACTGCACACCAGTCTGTGAGTGAATCTGAATCCGCTTTATTTTTTAGAAGCTGGAATATGTATTTGCTAACCTTTGGCAGCCACCCCCAGCCCCAAGCAGGAAACGCCCCAGGCTTAGGGCCA
>PVLA01014073.1:0-32899 GCA_004027455.1 Hydrochoerus hydrochaeris
ATTGAATCTGTATAACAATTTTGGAAGAATGGCCATTTTCACAATATTTATACTTCCTATCCATGAACAAGGGATGTCTTCCCATTTACTGAGGTCCTCTTCGATTTCTTTTTCAGCACATTATAATTTTCCCTATACAACTCTTTTACATCTTGTTAGATTAATTCCAAAGTATTTCATTTTTTTGGATGCTAGTGTACATTTTTCATTAGATTAATTCCTAAGTATTTCATTTTTTTGGATGCTAGTGTGAAGGATGTGGCTTCTCTTATTTCTCTCTTGGTGATTTTGTTGTTAGTGTATAAGAATGCTATTGATTTTTGAGTATTGATTTTGTATCCAGCTACATTCCTGAATTTATTTATTATATCTAGGAGTTTTTCAACAGAGGTTTGGGGGTCTTTTATGTAGAGTATCATGTCATCTGCAAATAATGATAATTTAACTTCTTCTTTTCCTATCTTACTCCTTTTATTTCTCTCTCTTGTCTAATTGCTCTGGATAGTATCTCCAGTACTATGTTGAATAGGAGCAGTGATAAGGGACATCCTTGTCTTGTACCTGAGTTTAATGTAAAAGCTTTCAGTTTTTGGTCATTTAATATGACACTGGCTGTTGGTTTGTTGTAGATGGCCTTTATCATATTGAGGTAAAGACCATCTATTCCAATTCTCAGTAAGGTTCTTATCATGAATGGGTGTTGGCTCTTATCAAAAGCTTTTTCTGCATCTATAGAAATGATCATGTGATTCTTACTTTTGGCTCTATTTATATGGTGGATTACATTTATTGATTTACATATGTTGAACTGTCCCTGCATGCCTGGGTTGAATCCCATTTGGTCCTGGTGTATAATCTTTTTGATGATTTGCTGCATCCTGTTTTCCAATATTTTATTGAGAATTTTTGCATCTATATTCATTAGGGAGATTGGCCTGTAGTTCTCTTTTTTAGTTGGGTCTTTCTCAGGTTTTGGTACTAGAGTGATATTTGCTTCCAGGAATGACTTACGGAGAACTGCTTCCCTTTCAACTTCATTGAAGAGTTTGAGGAGTGTCGGCATTAAGTCTTCTTTGTATTTCTTGTAGAATTCCACAGTGAATCCATCTGGGCCTGGGCTCCTTGTTGGTAGGGACTTGATTACATTTTCAATTTCATTAATAGAAATTGGGTTATTCAGCAGTTTTACATCTTCTTAATTCAGCTTTGGTGGTTCATATGTTTCTAGGAATCTATCCATTTCTTCTGTGTTATCGAACATATGAGAGTAGAGGTTTTCGAAATAGTTGTTGATGAACTTCTGTATTTCCACAGGGTCGGTAGTGATTTCACCTTTTTCATTCTGTATTGCATGAATTTGAGTCTTTTCTTCCCTTTTTAAAATTAGGTTGGGTAGGGGCTTGTCAATTTTATTTATTCTTTCAAAGAACCAATTCTTTGATTCAATGATTCTCTGAATTGTTTTCTTAGTCTCTATTGCGTTGATTTCGGCTCTGATCTTTATAATTTCCTCCCTTCTTTTGGCTTTGGGCTTGGCTTGCTCTTCTTTTTCTAGCTGTCTGAGGTGTAATATCAGGTTGCTTATTTGAGTTTGTTCTGTTTTCCTAATGTGGGAACTCAGTGCAATAAATTTTCCTCTAAGGACCACTTTCATTGCATCCCACAGGTTCTGGCAAGTTGTATTTGTATTTTTGTTTGCTTGTAGATATTGTTTAATTTCTTCTTTAATTTCCTCTGTTACCCATTGATTGCTCAAGAGTGTATTATTTAATTTCCATGTGTTTGTGGGGGTTTTGCAGTTACTTTTATCATTAATTTCCAGTTTCATGGTGCTATGATCTGAAAATATGCATTGGATATAATGTTCTGTGGGCTAGTTTATGGTCTATTTTAGAGACTGTCCCATGTACTGCTGAGAAACATGTATATTCTGATGTTGTTGGATGGAACACTCTATATATGTCTATCAAATCCTTTTGTTCACAGGTGTGATTCTATTCTGTTATTTCTTTGCTGATTTTCTGTCTACTTGATCTATCCCTTTGTATCAATGGTGTGTTAAGGTCTCCTGTTATAATTGTGTTATTGCCTATTTGATTTTTATTTCTGTTAATACTTGCTTTGTGTAGTTGTGTGCTCTGGAATTTGGTGCATATATATATTTAAGATTGTTATCTCTTCCTCTTGCAGTTTTCCCCTAACTGGTATGTAGTGACCTTCTTTATCTCTTTGGACCATTCTTGGTTTGAAGTTCACATGGTCTGCAAACAGAATATCTACCCACTTTTTTTTTTTTTGAGTTCCTGTTGCATGGAGTATTGTTTTCCATCCTTTGAGTTTCAGTCTATGAGTTTTGTTTTGGGTTAGATGGGTTTCTTGTAGACAGCATATAGTTGGACATGGTTTCTTGATCCATTCTGCAAGTCTGTTTCTTTTAATTGGTGAATTGAGGCCATTTACATTAATGGTTATATCTGTTATTCATTGGTTTATTGTTGACATGTTATCTTTCTGCTGTTATATCTTTACCTTTTCATTCTGTTGAATTGTCTGTTTTGCTTAGTGGTTTTTTCCTATGTGTATCTAGAATGTCTTTCAGTATTCTTTGTAGGGTTGGTTTGGTGATCATGAAGTTCTTCAGTTGTTCTTTGTCATGGAAGTACGTTTTTTCTCCATCCATTTTGAAGGACAGTTTTGCAAGGTACATCAATCTGGGTTGGAAGTCATTTTCCTTTAGGATCTGAGAAACTTCACTCCATGCTCTTTTTGGCTTCCTTGTTTGTGTTGAGAAGTCTGCTGTGACTCTGATAGGCTTTCCTTTATAGGTGATCTGTCTTTTCTCTCTAACAGCTTTTAGTGTTCTGTTCTTATGTTGGATTTTGGGATGGTGATTATTATACGTGTGGGTGTAGTTTTGTTTTGGTTATGGCTATTTGGAGTTCCATATGCTTCACTAATCTGTATGTCAGTTTCCATAGTCATGTTTGGGAAGTTTTCAGCTATTACTTCTGTAAATAGCCTCTTGATATTATTTGTGTTGTCCCTTTTTTTTCATTTATCCCTATTAATCTTATATTGTTTTTCTTTGCATCATCTTGCAGCTGTTGAATTGTTATTTCCTGATTTCTTGTTATTTTTAGAAGATCTTTCCTTTCCTGTTCACTATCTGCAATCTTATCTTCAAGGTCTGAGATTCTATCTTCACTTTCATTGAGGCAGTTTTGGCAACTTTCAATAGAATTTTAGATTTCCTTTATATCTCTTTGAATCTGCTTCTTGTATTCAGTTTGTTTCTTATACTGTTCATTCAGGGATTCTATCATTTTGCTTTGTTTCTCTATTTTTTTATCTGTGTCTTCTTTAGATGCATTCAGTATTTCATTCACTACTTTTATCATTTCTTCTTTTATCTGGGAGATTATTTCTGATTTGAGTTGCTTTATAGCTTTCCAGAGTTGCTTCTTTATTGCAGTTTATATCATTTCAGGCATTTCAGCTGTGTGGGTTATGTTTTCTTCTATGTTCATGGATCCTAGTCTTTCCTGGGATTAGCTGGAGGTTTTAGATTGCATTTTGATCTTTCTTGTCATTTTCCTATATTTCTGTGTTTGAAGTGATGTTCTAAAGCTTCCCCCCAGGCTTGTTTGAAATCATTTCCTGTAGCCTCAGCTCCTATGACTGATTGAAGGTTGCTAAGAATGGCCCAGTCAGGCCTTCAGGTGTCCTGTGCTACCTCTGGTGTTCCAGGATGTTGGGCAGGCTCCTAACCACTGGGTGTGATGGCCAAAGTTCTCCCCAAGTTAGCGTCAGCATGCTGGAACTCACTTTCTGTGGCCTTGGCTTCCCAGATTGTAAGAAGGTCGCTGGACTTGGTCCAGTCAGGCTCATGAAACCTCCCGAGATTAGTCCAGTGTTTTAGGAAGCTGGGTGGGCACTTAACCTCTGGGAGTGATGGTCTTAACCTCTCCCTGGGTCAGCACTGGCATGCTGGACTCACTCCCTGTCTCTTTCTTGTCTAAAGTCATGAGGTCAGAGGGTTTTGCTTTCAAATCTACATAATTGATCAATGGACTTTAGTTATTGAGTTGCAGCTACCATCAAAATCTTTCTTATTGACAAAGTAAGAACATAGTACTTTGCATTCATCTTCTATGAAGCAATAATGCTTCCTTAGGGTATTTCTGTGTTTCCAGCAATGTTCCAAAGCTTTCTGAGGATGTGTTGGATATCACTTCCTGAGCTCTCTGCTACTGGGACTCACTTGGCTTTGGCTCCCCTTGTGTGGTGGGCCTGGTTCCCTAGTTGAATGAAGGTCACTGGGCATGGTCTACTCAAGCCCGCGGAACCTATAGAGCCTAGTCCAATGTCCTAACAGGGCTGGGCCGGCACCCAGCTGCTGGGATCGATGGTCCCAAACTTTTCCAGATCTGCCCTGGCGAGCTGCAACTCACCTTGCAGCTGTGGTGCGGGCCTGGCTCCCCGGGTTGAATGAAGGTGGTTGGGCTGGTCCACTCAAGCCCATGGAACCTCTGGAGCTTAGTCCATTGTCCTAATGGGGCTGAGTGGGCACCCAGTCAACAGGATTGATAGTCCCAAACTTTTCCAGGCCTGCCCTGGCAAGCTGCAACTCACCTCACAGCGCTGCGCTGGCTTGGCTCCCAAATTCTTTTTTCTTATTTCCCTTACCTCCCTCCATTTCTTGGTCCCCTTCCTTTTTGCAAATACATATCTTATTTCCAATAACCATATCTTTAACTGCTGTGTATTTGTGATTTGGGTTACTTCCAAATGGGTAGTTATGTAGTACTTAAACCTTTGTATATGATTTATTTTAATGAAACATATGTTCTCGAGACTCTTCTAACACATGAGCTACGTTTATCCTTCTTTGTGGTACAATAATAGTTTTCTGCATATAAATTCCACATTCTTTTTATTCATTTATCTATTGATGCACATTTAGGCCACCTCCAAGTTTTAGCTATCATGAATTGTGCTGCTGTCAATATGGCTATGTATATGTCACTGTAATATGATGTTTTAACACTTTTGGGAAGATCCCCAAAGAGGATGTTATTTATTTATTTTTGTCTTTTTGGTCTCTTTGAGACAGTGACTTGCTATGCAGTTCAGGTTGGCCTCAAACTCACTTTGCAGTGCAGACTGGTCTCCATCTTGCAGGGATCCTCATGCCTCAGCCTCCCGAGTGCTGGGATTATAGGTTTACATCACCATGCCAGGCTTCAAAAGAGGAATTTATGGATGGAATACAATTTCTATTTTATTTTAGGAATATCTATCCTGATTTCTATAGTGGTCATGTGTACTGAAAACATATCAGTAAAAATAAAAATGAAAATAAAAAAATAGGGCATCAAAAATAATTTTCTGAAGTGTTTAGTTTGATTGGGAAAGAGGAAAATATTGATAAATTTAAATTTCAAATTAAAACCAGAGTGAGATATTAGTATATCTCTCTAGAGTCACTATACAGTGAAAGACTGAACCCATATACCAATAATATACAGGTACTGTAGTCCTTTGTGTAAAATGATACAATATTTGTACATATTCTCTGTACATCTTCCTCTATGCTTTAAATTACTGGTAGATTATTTATATTATTAAAATGTAAATAATGTATAAATAGTTGTTATATTGCACTGTTTAGGAAATACTGAAAAGAAAGAAGGCTGTAAAATTTCACATAGATGAAAAGATTGTTTTATGGCTCATGACAAATATTTCTTCAGTGAATATCTCCTATTTATATTGTCTGTTTTATGTGTATTTTTGCATTTAAAATGATAAAATTGGAGTTGGCCATGATGGCTCATGTCTGTAATCCCAGCACTCAGGAGGCTGAGGCAGGAGGAACATTGCGAGTTCGAGACCAGCCTGGGCTAAAAAGTGAGCTCAAGGGCCAGACTGAACTGCATAGTGAGACCCTGTCTCAAAAGACAAAAAAAAAGATAAAATTGGTCCCATTGTTGGGAAAATGGATGTGATATATAGTTTAGTGACAAGTTTGCAATCATGTAAATTATTTTTGCCATGTAAATAATAATAGAGGATTTGAAAGGAAATGCTAATAAAATTCACTCATGAAACTACATTTGGCATTTTAATCATTTAAAATTTGTTTGTAATACTATGTATAATTTTATATTCCAAAGTTGCTATATCATTGTGATAACAAGTTTTCTACATAGCAACATAAGAAATCCATTATCTATCTATCTATCTATCTATCTATCTATCTATCTATTTTTTTTGAGGCAGGTTCTCACTATGTATTTCAGGCTAATCTCAAACTTGCCTACTGCCTCAGGCTCCTGAGTGCTGGGATTGCAGGCAGTGCCATCATGCCTGGTTCTATATCCATTTATTTAATTAACATAATTTAGCTAATAAAAAGAAAAATTTGTATATTTGTCCCACAGTATTTGAAACTGCTGATGAAAAACCTGTGAGTAAGGCATTCCAAATGTAGTATTTTTTTATTAGGAGTAGATATTTATTATGGGCTTGTGTCTATGTCTGGTTTTACTTAATATTCTGCAAGTACCTCAGGGGCATTAGGGTCCCTCTCTTATGGGCTGGGGATGAGGAACTCAGAATCATTCATAGATTTTCTTGTTCTTTTCTGCCTTTATAAGAGTTGCATGCCACATACTGCATAGAATGAGTTTTTGCTCAGAACCATTGCTCTGTGTAAAAAATATGAATGCCTTTTATTTTTTGAGCTGAAAAAGTCAGAAAATTTGGCCTTATGCATGGAAAATATGAGCATGGTTATGAGCCAGTCCTTAGACACACCCTACACAAGGCTTCAGTGTGTTCCTGTGGAGGTGTCCATAAGCATGGCAAGTGTCTCAGTCTTCCACTCCAGAATCCAAATAAAGTTGTAGATCTTAGTCTTTAGTCTATTAATATGGAACAAACAGTTTCAAGATTTAGTGATTTAAACACATAGCATATCATAGGTTCCATGAGTTGGAAATCAAGGGATTACATGGTGCTGGATGGTTCAGGATCAAGATACTCGATTCAGTGGAGACAACCTGTCATCAGGGCCTGCATATATTTGAATGCTTGGCTGGAGTGGTAGGATCCACTTCTGATCTCAGTCACAGTGGTTTTTGGCAGCTTCCTCTGGCTCCATCACTGTGTGCCATGTTCCAGGGCAGTCAAACCAAAAAAGCAACCAAGACCAGCTATCATCTTTATAATCTAATTTCAGTAGTTGATTCCCATCTGTTAATTATCCTAATGTTAGAAAGCAGTTATATAAAAGGGTTAAAAATTACTTGTGTGCATTGACTCCCATGTCATTTCCTACCTCACTGCTGTTTGAAACCATTAAGCCACACCTGCCAGAGTCTGAATCAGAGTCTTACACATCACATGGCTTGAAAATTAGACTAACAGCATAGTTTTAGCAATGTGGAACCTGCCTGCTTTACAAACTAATACTCCACGAAAGGGGATTTATCATTTATTAATGAATCATAAGAAATATCTTTGGACTCAAAAGTCGAAATGCTTCTTGGCTTTCCTAGTTCTGTGACACTCAGACTTCTGGGTGCACTGCTCAGTGACATGTCTTAGACACATAAACACTTCTCCAGTTCTCCCTTAGCAGTTTTCTCTTCCCCCTCAGGGTGGTGGCCTGTGCTACTGAATATAAAGAGTGTCTAGCTTTAAGAAACTTTGCTCCTTAACTGGTCAAAGCACAGAACAAAAGGAAGTACTCTCCTCTCCTTAGTAAAGTGTTTTCCTTAACTAAGTCCTCCATCTTCACATTTACTATACCAGCCACTCAGTACAGCCCACACTCAGAGAGGGGTTGCAGAAGGGCACACACTGGTGAAAGTGCAGCTCACTAGGACTCTTATAGTGGTTGCCTCCTATGGTCTCCTAATTCTCCAGAGAGGCACATCTCTCTCAGACACCAGACATGACTCTGCATCTTGTGTTTGAGGTGCTGGGGAGCACAGGGTGAGTCTGCACAAAAGTGTTTTTGTCTCACTTCCCTATAAGCTTGTGTCACTGTGGAAATGGGTGCTGTACCACAGGGCACAGTAGTAGGTGGCCTCATCTTCAGTCTGGGCCCCTGTGATGGTGAGGGCAGCCTTGTGTCCAAGCAAGGAGCCTGAGAATCGGGCAGGGACGCCAGGAACCCGCTTGCTGGTGTCAGATATTATTCCCTGTGGTGTTTGGTAAGGTTTTTGTTGGACCCAGCTTGCATGGTTACTGGTTGTCACAGCTCCAGTACTGGAAGCACAGGTGAGTGTGACTGTCCCTCCAGGAGATATATACAGCGAAGATTCCTGAGTCACCACAGCCTGGGATTCGGCCCCTGAAAATAAGTGAAGAGGAGACAGAGGCCTCAGGAGAGGAGACAGAGGCAGCAGTGCTGCCTTCCACAGCCCCAGCCAGAAAATCCCTGCTGACCTGTGATATGAGCCAGAAGTGTGAGCAGGAGAGGAGCCCAGGCCATGGTGCAGACAGCCAGGACTGTGCTTTACGAGACTGCTGAGCACACAAGCAGCTCTTAGCTTCCTTATAACTCTTACCACTGTGCTGGAGATGGTGGGCAGGGTTTTCATGCAAATGAGATTGTTCTGCCAAGGAGTTCAGCAACTTGTTCAGGTCACACCTACCAAGTTAATGGACAGTAGTATGTGATCAAAGAACCTACAACCAACAAAGCTTTTCAGTGTTATTTGCTGACCCAGGGCTAACCCCCTCACGCCCTCTAGTGTCAGCAGTGAAAATACCACTGATGGAATGATTTATTCTTGCAGGTCTTTTCCTATTTATGATCCCTTTTCCTTAAGTCCGGAGATTTTAGTTTTCTCAGTACATCAAGTTCTATGCCTGTGATTCTAGAATACATCTTATGGACATATATTTGACAGCTGAGACCTGAGTAAGTTACTGCTTTCCTCCAAGTCATAGACATCAGATCCCTTGAGTAGAAGAGCTGAGACTCTGACTTCTTTTGGTCTCTAAATTTAGGTTTCTTGGAAACTCACCTAACAATGAGACACAGAGCAATATCACTGCCACATGAGAAGATATTCAGTTTTGTATTCCCAGTAGTATTTGAGAATATTTCTGAATGCCTTTTATGGGGTATTGCTGAAATACATAGTTATTGTTTAAAAAATTAATGCAGTAAAAACACACTTTAACCTCAAAGTATTTGTCCTTGCCTGATGCTTATTTATCCCATCATTCTTACTTTTTCTGAAAATCCTCTTTTGTAATGATTTACAAGGTTTGATAAAAGATGTGCTGATTGGTCCCCCTCCTCTCTCCATGGACCTAGGGGTAGGCAGATTGTGGGCCTCACCACCCCCCAACTCACTCCAGGGACCTAGGAGTTGGCAGAACATTGGCCTCACCCCTCCTCCTCACTCCACAGATGTAGGGGTCTATGGAATCATTGGTCACCTTCACCCCCCACCTAAAAGATCACAGCAGCACAAAGACAGCTAGCAACCCCTTCTACTCCCTGCAGATCCTTGGTGGGCTGGTGGGAACCTTAGTGATCTCTCTCCCACACAGAGGACCTAGGTGTGCTTGCAACAGTGTGATGTGTTTCTCTCTCAAATGGAGGACCTCAGTGGATAAACAGGAGCAGCAGTGAACTCCCCAACTGTAGGACCTTGGTGACTGGCAAGAGTGTTAATGAGTCCTTCTTGCATATAGAGATCACCAGGTAGTTTGAGGAGAGTGCCTACAAGGCCTCTCACAACCTGGAAGTGATGAAAAAGGATATGAGACACCCAGTGACACAGTAGAGTCCCAGCTGATGTGCACACTATAGCCATAAAGATCTGGTGGCCTAAAACAGCCTGAAGCCATAGTAACAATAGGAACTAAGGGTTGACTGACATCAATACTCCTAGGTTAGGACTTCCTAGTCAGCCTAGGAAGAATATAAGACTCACCCAACTGGCCCTGCAGGAGGAATTCAGGTGACTGATCCCTCCCCTTCCTTGTGGGACCCAGAAATTGGACAAACATCAACCACACAATAGGACCCTAAGACACACATGATGGACAGTTGAGACTAGCGGGATTGAAAAGATCAAAATATTAACCTAAGAGGTGAAAATGACAAAGTAAAAAAGCAAAATGCAATCTCAAATGTCTGGTCTATCAGGAACAGTGCAGGAGATATAGAAGTAGAGGACATTAGAAGTCATACACCTGCAATATCTGAAAAGATAGAAAGTGAAATAAACAAATCCACAAGGCTATAGAGGAAATTTGATCAGAAATAATCTCTCACATAAAGAAAGAAATGACAACCTTAATAAAAGAATTGCTTGGCATAGTTAGAAAACATTTAGGTAAAAAAAGAACAGGAACATGAGAAGAGGATGGAAACCTTGAATGAACAATACAAAAGAGAAGTAGAATGCATGAAACAAATTCAAAGAGATACTGAGGAAATAAAAAATTCTACTGAAAGCTGGCAAAACTGTTGGAATGAAGCTGAGGATAGAATTTTGAACCTTGAGGACAGGATCACAGCTAGCAATCATGAAAGGAAAGAAATTTTAAAAATAACAAGACAGCATTAAATGACAAATCAATAGCTTCAAGATGATACAGAGAGAAACAATATAAGGCTAATAAGGATCAGTGAAGATGCAGGAGTCAATGCAAATGACATTGGTAAACTATTTGCATATATAATAGCAGAAAATTTCTCAAACATGGGAGAAAGGCCACATATAAGTGATGCATATAGAATGTCAAACCAAAACCAAAATAAATAAATCTACACCCAGACATATAATAATTAAAATCCCAGAAATTCAGCTTAAAAATAGAATACTAAGAGTTGTGAGAGAAAAGACACAACTTACCTATCAAGCAATGCCTGTTAGAATTATGGCAGACTTTTCAGCACAAACCCCAAGTCAAAATGAGCTTGGAATGAAGTATTTCAAGCCCTGAAAGAGAACAACTTTCAATCCAGATTGATGTATACTGTAAAACTTTCTTTAAAATTTAATAGAGAAATAACATACTTCCATGACAAAGAACAACTGAGGAAATTCATGCAGAAAGAGTACTGGAAGATATACTAAATTGACATAAAAATGACTACAATTTCCAGAACAATAGCAGAAAGGACAAGCAATTAAACAAGAGGGAAAAGCAGGAAACCAACAGTAGGAAAATAACATGACAAAGTTGAGCCAATACATACCATTTATATCCATCAATGTAATCAATGTATCAGTTGTATCCTCAATTCACCATTAAAAGTAATAGGTTGACAGAATGGATCAAGAAACAGGATTCAACAATATGCTGTATACACAGAAGACATCTGACTCAAAAGGAAAGTCATAGACTAAAAATCAAAGGATGTAAAACAATATTTCATGCAACAGGAACCTAGAAAAAAGCAAGGGTAACTATTCTGTTTGCAGACAATGCAAACTTCAAACCAAAAATGATCAAAAGAGATAAAGAAGGTCACTACAAACTTGTTAGGGGAATAATTCAAGAGGAAGAGCTAACAATCATAAATGTATATGCACCAAATACAGGAGCACCCAATTATATAAGACAAATACTAATAGACATGAAAAACCAAATATGCAATAACACAACTATAGTAGGGGAACTTAATACTCCATTGTCACAAATAAATAGATCAACTAGAAAAAAGTCAGAAAAGAAATAACAGAACTGAATCAAACCTTGAACAAATGGACTTAGTAGATGTTTACAGAGTGTTCCACCCAACCACATCAGAATACACATTCTTCTCAGCTGTGCATGGGATAGTCTCTAAAATAGACCATATACTATCCCATAAAACATTCTTAACTAAGTGCAAAGTGATTGAAATTATCCCGTGCATATTATCTGACCATAGTGCACTAAAATTGGAAATTAATGGCAAAAGAAACTGTAAAACCTATGTAAACACATGGAAATTAAACAGTAACTTCTTAAACAACAGGTTACAGGTAAAATTAAAGAAGAAATTAAACAACACCTGCAATTTGATTAAAATGGAGATATAACATACCAAAATCTGTGGGACTCAATGAAAGTGTTCCTAAGAGGGAAATATATAGCAATGAATTGTCACATTAAGAAGCCAAAATAAGCACAAATAAACAATAAATGTCACACCTCAAGCTTCTAGAAAAAGAAGAGTAAGTAATGCCCAAAGCTCATAGAAAAGAGGAAATTATAAAGATCAGAGCAGAAATTAATGCAATTGAGACTAAGAAAACAATACAAAAATGAATCAGTGAGATGGCCATTTGAGCAAATAAACAAAATTGATAAACCTCTAGCCAACCTTATCAAGAAAAAAGAAATAAAAAACTTGAATTCATACAATAAGGAATGAAAAGGGTGAAACTGCTACAGATCCCACTGAAGTTCAAAAGATCATGTATGCCTACTTTGAAAACCTTCACTGACATAGGGTGGAAAACACAGAGGAAATAGATTTCTAGAAATATCTGAATTACCAAAGCTCAATCAAGAAGATATAATAATTTTGAATAACCCAATACCAGCTCCTGAAATTAAAAATGTGATTAAAAACTTATCAACAAAAAAAAGCCCAAGTCCTGATGGATTCATGACTGAATTCTATAAGAAATTTAGAGAAGATTTAATGCCAATACTCCTCAAACTTGTCAATAAAATTGAAAGGGAAGCAATCCTCCCTAACTCATTCCTGGTGGCAAGTATTACTCTGATACCAAAACCAAGGAAAGACCCAACCAAAAAGGAGAACTACAGGCCAATTTTCCTAATGAACATCGATACAAAAATTCTCAATAAAATACTGGCAAATAGAGTGCAGTGAATCATCAAAAAGATTATACATCATAAGCAAGTGGGATTTATCCCAGGAATGCACAGATGGTTTAACCTATGTAAATCAATAAATACAATATACCACATCAACAGAGCCAAAGACAAAAATCATGTGATCATCTCAATAGATGCAGAAAAACCTTTTGATAAAGTCCAACACTTGTTCATGGTATAAACCCTACAGAAACTTGGAATAGATGGTATCTACTTCAATCTACTAAAGCCATGTATGACAAGCCAACAGCCAAAATTATACTAAATGTGCAAAAATTGAAAACTTTCACTCTAAAATTAGTAACAAGAGAAGGATGTCCACTATCTCCACTGCTATTCAATATAGTTCTGGAATGATTAACCAGAGCAATTAGATGAGAGAGAGATATAAAAGGAATAAAGATAGGAAAGGAAGAAGGTAAATTATTACTATTTGCAGATGACATTATATTCTACATAGAAGATCCCAAAAACTCTATCCAAAGACTACTAGAATTAATAAGCAAATTCAGCTGGATATAAAGTCAGTACTCAAAAATCAATAGCATTCCTGTACACAAACAACAAACTCACTGAGAGAGAAATTATGGAAATGATACTTTTCACAATAGCATCCAAAACAATGAAATACTTAGGAATCAACCTAACAAAGGATGCAAAATATCTATATGCTGAAAACTATAGTACTCTAAAAAAGGAGATTAAAGAGGATGTTAGAAAATGGAAAGATATCCTTTGCTCTTTGTGAAAATGTCCAGACTCCCAAAACTATTAGACATATATAATGCAATTCTGATCAAAATGCCAATAACATACCTTACAGATATAGAGAAAACATTCCAAAAATTCATTTGGAAACAGAAGAGACCTATAATAGCAAAGTCAATCCTGGGCAACACAGGCAAGGCAGGAGAGATCTCAGTTTCTGACTTGAAACTATACTACAAAGCTACAGTGATAAAATCAGAATGGTACTGGCAAAGAAGTAGACCTGAGGATCAATGGAACAGATAGAAGATGCAGACACAACTACAAAGATGTTTAGCCACCTTATTATTGACAGAGGGGCTAAACATGTTCACTGGAAGGAAGATAGCCTATTTATTAAATGGTGCTGGAAAAATTGGCTTTCCACATGCTGAAGACAGAAACTAGACCCGTGTTTATCACTATGCACTAAACTAAAGTGAAATGGATCAATGATCTAAATATTAAAACAGAAACACTAAATCTACTGGAAGACAAAGTAGAGAAAAATATTGAAGACATAAGGATAGGCAAAGAGTTCATGAACAAAATGCAAACTTCATGGAATGTACTTCTCAGAATCAACAACTGGGATCTCTTCTTAGTAAAATGTTTTTGTACTTCAAAAGAAATTACCAACAGAGTGAAGATAAACCCCACAGGATGGAGAAGAATTTTAGCCAGCTGTCCCGCAGACAAAGGACTTATATCCAGAACATATAAAGAGCTGAAAAACATTAGGCCCCCCAAATTCAAAGACCCTCTCCAAAATTGATTGGGCATCTGAAATGAATATGCATTTCTCAGATGAAGAAATACAAATGGCAATAAATACATGAAGACATGCTCAATGTCACTGGTCATTTGAGAAGTGGAAATTAAAACAACTTCAAGAGTCCATCTCACTCTAGAAAAAATGGCTGCTATCAAGAAATTAACTGATACCAAATGTTGGTGGGGCTATGGGGGAAAAATGCTTGTGGGAGTGTAGACTGGTGCAACCACTGTGGAAATTAGTTGAAGATTCCCCAAAAACCTAGGATTAGAAGTTCCATTTAACCCAGCTATATTCCCTTTTTAGGTATTTTCCCCCCAAAATTGAAAATGTCATGGTACAGCAATACATGTGGACCCAAGTTCTAGCAGCACAATTTGTAATAGCTAAATCTTGGGAACAACCAAAATGCCCATCAACCACAGAATGGATAAAAAGATGCATTTTTATACAATGGAATATTACTCAGCTATAAAAAGGATAATCTTCAGACTTTCATAGGGGCAACTTGAGACCATACTCATAAGTGAAATGAATCAAATTCACATTTATAAATATCATATTGTCTCCCTAGTATAAAACATAATAAAAAATAAAAAGCTGAAAGAGTAATAAGATGCAAAATATATAATAGATATTGAAATAATGAAAGGCAAAGAAAGTGCTCAAGAGAACAGAACTACTGGGATAGGGAAAAGGAAAAAAGGACGAGAAGAAATGATTTTATATAAATGTTGGTAAACACATATAAATGTATGTATGTATATGAATACTAGATAGTTATACTACTAATCTCTCTTAGTTTATCAAAAAGAAGACCTTGTGCTGTTATTGTTTGATTGATCATTTTGTGTCTAGATTTTGTAACCTGAACAACTAGTTCTGAGATAACAATATGTAATATATTAGCTAGTTTTAATTCCCTACTTTTTTTTTCTTTTTTGAAATTCTGTATCATTTCTACTCTTTTTTTTTCAGTTTTGATTTTAAAATTAAAAATGTGCTAATTATCTGAGCTTAGGTTATGTAGATTTAGGGAACTGCAATAGCCTGGTCCTTCAGATACTTTGCAGATTTTGACGAGGTGTCTGTTTTACATGTGCAACAACCAAATCTGTCATGGGGGTTTTTATGGTGGCACTCGTGTTTATGGATAACCCAGATCTTTTCACTGTAGAATAATGCTCAGAGAGCACATAAGTTGTAATCCCTCAGTGACTAACATGCCTGAGAGCTGGAGGGAAAGTCCTGGACTTGAAGGAGAGAACTGGGTGAGATAATAATCTGTATTTTTATCCGGAGGGAGATCATAAGAGGCTGCTTTCCTTCTGAGTGCAAGGAGAGGTTGAGGACGGGCGGGATTTATGAAAGAATGGTGTCAGGATATGATGGTTCCTGGCAAAGGTCTATGAATTTCATCCTTTCAGCCAAAAGGAAGGTTTGTGCAAGACTGGTAGATGGTTCTGTTCTCAAGGATTTGGAGAAAGCACTAGTGGTGGAGTGGAGCCCTCTATATCCTTGAGGTTTTTTAAGCCTCTGTGTTTGTTTTAAGGCTGGATTTCTGAAACTGTAAGAGTTCTAGCAGTAGTTAATATGCATCTGAGTTACATGTCTCTGATCTGGTTACAAGCTGTTCCTGTAGGATTATGTTATATACATAGGTAGATAGATACATAGATATTGATATATATTTGACTCTTTTAGAGCTTTGTGCATTGCTGCCAATCATCAAGAGTGGGCTGTATCTAGGAATGATAGTTTTATAGCAGGACCTTATGAACTTTTGTTGTCTTCTCTGTGCAGGTAGGGAATGTCTTGGTCCAGCTTGAAAGGGTGCATATGAGCACCAATAGACATCTGTAATCCCTACAAGACCTTATTTTGGTATACTTACCGACAATAGGATCCCCAGAGGGGGCTTAGGCCTCTGGATCAGTTGTTTTGGATGCAGATTTGACATGGTTGGCAGATAGTTCAGAAGATGCTAGCTAGGCATGAGATTTTATGGCTTTTTACTTTGCTGCTCAGTATGTTTTGTTTTAGTGGGTTTCTGTTTTGTTTGGGGGTTTGCAAGGAGAAAAAGACAATACAGGACACATAATTTATAGTATTATTTATAATGGTCACCCAAGGAGTCTAATACAAAAAAAGTGCAGGAAATTTGTCCATACACTAAAGACCTAGAAAATCTAGCTAAGGGCCTGGATCCCATGGCAGTAACCTGCATGAGTTCAGCTAAAAACCCAAGCCAATAACAATGCCCTCAACAAGTCCAGTTGAAGGCCCAAAGCCCAAGACAATGACTCATGCAAGTCTGTTTCACAGATATGTGCTGGGAAGGCCCAAAGTTCAGCAGTGGAAGCTAGAAAGACTATGCAAGTGTGGTGAAGGAGCTGTGCCAGTGGATTGAAGATTCTGCATTGGAGCCAAGAAGTGATGCTCAAAATAAGCACCTAGTCTCCCCCAAAAAGGACCACAGCCATCCTCAGTGGCAACGAGGTTTTGAGCTCTTCTGATGATGAAAACAGCTGAGTACATAACAGGAAGCCACAGCCTGGCAAGCTTGTCCTGCAGATTAAACAGCACACATCTTCTCCTCCGGAGCTAGAAAGTGAAGGGCCAAAATAAGGGCCAAAGCTCCTTCAAATTGAACCACAGCCATTCTTAGCAACAAGATTCTGAGCTCTTCTGATGATAACAACTGAGTTCATATCAGGGAAGCCAGCATGACAAGCTCCTCCAGGAGAACCAGCAGCTCTAGACAACAACAACACTTAGGAGAACTGACAACACTATACTCTTCCTCTCCACTTCTCTGTTTTATGCTGGCAACAGTCCTCAGGTGGCCCCTCTAAACTCAGCACCATGCTGATTCAGTTCAGTTGACCATCAGTTTTCAATCCACCACGGTTTCCAAACAGCAGCAGGAAGCAGTAGATCCTTTCATTTTCAGACCGATTGTAGGTCTACATGAGTTTGTTCTGAAGACCATCCCTGTTTGAGATCATCAGTCAAAATAACTTGTCCAAGATGGCCAGAGCATATCTAGACTGTCAGACTCCATTCTCAGCAGAGCTACTTTATCCAGTCCTGGGGCTGACAGTCTGAGTAAGCAACTTTGAGGTCACAAGTCATGACTCATCAACAAACAAGTTGAATTCCAGTTACATCTGGAATTCCAAAGGTTAAGACTGTAGAGAGGGCTTTTACTTTTTAATTGCAGATTTGTGTCCTTTCCTAAGATACCTGATAGCCAGTTTCTGTCAGATAACAGAGCTTTTGTGTCTTTGCAGCAGGCAGTTTGTGTGTCATTTGTCAGAAGTGCAATGTTATTTTGTGCGAGGAAACTATTAAGGTCAGCTGTGAGTGCTTTTTCAAAGAAGGTAAACAAATTTTTGAACCTCTGTGATGTTGAATGCAGGTAAGTTGACCTTTGAGTTCAGAATTGGGTTCTTTCCATTTAAAGGTGAAGAGGGGCTGGGTGACAGGAGCCAATGGAAGCAGAAGAAGGCATCCTTTAGATCCAGGAGGTGTGCTAGCAGGCTACGGTGACTGAAGGATGGAGAGCAACTATGGTGGCACTGACAGAGCAGAGGTCCTGAATTGGCTTTGCAGGCCAGAGGAATGTATTTCAAAAGTTTGACAATTTATAAATATTTTGTGGTTTTAAAGCCTGTGGGTGTATGGTTGATTGTTTTCTTGGGTGACTGTGACAGCTAGTGGGAGGGTACGGAGAAACAGGCTGTCTTTGAGTAGGCCAAATCTATTGTCAGAGTTTCCCTGAAATTAGTGGGAGTTTGCAAACCCCTATGGCGATTGAGTCCAAGCAAGCTGGTCTTTTTATCTTTTCTCAGGATCTTGTTATGGGAAAAACCTACAAGCATAATAAGGCATCTTTTAAATGTAGACAGGTAACCAGGTGGCATCTGGTGAAAGCAGTCCAAGAAGGGTATGTGGGTTGGGAACCACAGAGTGCAAGGTGCTGGCTGTGTTGTTGGTGTCACAGGGAACTTGCATGGGTAGCGATCCCCTCTGAGGGTTTTTACTGGAAGGAGAGGAGTGTTTCAAGGTGCTTAACAGTCTTTCAGGATCCCAAACTGCTGTAGGTGGCTGATGTGTGGCTGGATGCCTATTTGTGATTCCCACTACATAGCATATGGAAGCATGGTTGAAGGCCAGGCATAGAGGTGAGTCTTTGGTCTATACCTCTGGAAGAAAGTTTTCAGAATTTCAGGATTTCAGTTATCTGTCACAGGCTTATGTAGGGCTCAAAAGAAGGAGGCTGACTGGTGTGGTGCCTTTACCTTGAAGAGGAGGTCACTTCCCAGAAGCAGTATGGGGTATTCAGGTATACATAGAAACTTATACTTGGTGAAATATCTTCCCAGATTGCAAGTTTTTGTCTGATAAATGGGTAAGAGGAAGACTTCCAGCTGCCCCAGTGATGGTAATGTGGGCTCCTGGTGGCCTAGCTAAGGAAGGGAGCCAAGTGTGGCCTAGTCTGAACCTGTCAGACCCAAAAAAAAGTGTTGTTTGATCCAGGTTGAATTATTGTCTTTAAGTCTGAATGGGCATTTACTTTTTAGTGTCCTTAGCCCTTATAAGTCACATATTTGTCCTTAGCCAGAGCATGATCATCTATTAGACTGGATTTTCTTACAGACAGTGGTGTTTTTATGCAATGAAGGCCACCTTTATAATCTGTGAGTTTTCAGGAGGCTGAGAGTCAAAGTGGTGTAGGCCCTGTAGACTTCATAGAATCTCTCATAAAAGTTAAAAGCCTTTATCAAGCTTTTGTGTAACAGCCATAACTTTTGACATATTGTCGGACTTTCCCCCTCCTTTGATCCCTTAAGAAGGGCTTGACTGGTTACTTTGAACCTTTTGGCTGGCTGGAAAGTTTACTTGGTGAGAGCTATGATGGCATCTGCCAAGGTTGAATTTTCAGAACTTGTTCAGGCTCAGAGAGCAGCAGGTTGATTTTCTTTTAACTGTATAGTAACCAGCAAAGCCCTTTTTTAAATGCTTAGGTTGGCAATCGAGAACTGTGAGTTTTGACTAATTAGTTCCCATTCCTGATACCCTACATGTGTGTAGTATACTCTTAAATGATGGTACAACTAAGGGTGCGTGTCCTTAGAGAGAAAGAGAGACCATTCAGGTGCCCACCTGGACCCTTGCCTCCCATCAATGTTGGAACCATCCACACTATGTAGAAAGATTGGTAGGTTCTCCATTTTTTCCTTATTAGATGTGTATATGAAACCACAGGTTGGGGTTCAACCATGCTCGATAGTTTAGAGAGGGATATCCAACCGCTCACTATGGGGCACATATACAAATGTGTATTTCTTTTGCCATTCATTACACATTTCTTAGAACCAGCTGGTTCTAAGAAAAAGAAGTAACAGGAAGTGTAAGAGGAACTGTAACTTGGGCAACTAACAGAAACTGAATTATACTGGTGGAGAGGGGACATTGCCTGCTACATTCCAACTCTTGTATCTTTTTAAAGGAGTAGTTATAAATCTCATGTTTTTCTGCCTTTTTAACCATTGCGTATTAGATACTCAGTAGGATGATCTTTAGCTCAAAACCATTGCTCAGTGTAAGAAAATCATTACAAACACACATTCATTCAGCAGGCATTCACAGGTTAAACATTCCAACCCCCTTCCTCAAGGAAGGCCCTGACTAATGAGAGATGATCAGGCTGTTCTTCTCCAGCTGAGTGGGACTTACAGACTAACTGGGATACCCCCAGACATCTTATGTAGAGGTGAGAATGTAGCTTTCATTCTTTTAAATTGAAAAAGACAGGAAGTTTCACTTTATACATGGAAAATATGAGCATGTTCTTGAGCCACTCTTGACACACTGTACCCAAGGCCCCAGCATGTTACTGTGGAGGTGCTCCATAAGGGTATCTCTGTCTCCCACTCTAAGATGAAAATGACCTTGTAGAGGTTAATCTTTAGTCTATTAATCTGGAACAAAGAATTTCAAAATTTAGTGACTTAAACACTTAGTAACTCATAGTTTCCATGAGTCGGAAATCAAGGAATTACATGGTGTAGGATGGCTCAATCTCAAGATGCTCGATTCAGGTGGAGGCAACCTGGCATCAGGGCCTGCGTAGTCTGCAGGCTTGGCAGGAGTGTATGATTGACTTCTGATCCCAGTCACATTGGTTTTTGGCAGCTTTAGTTTTCTGCCTTACTGATTTTCATTTTCCAGGGCAAGCAACCCAATAGAGAGCAGAAAAGACAAGTGATAATTTTTATGATCGCTCTCAGTAGTGGTATGTAATCAGTTAATTATTCTTTTGTTAGAAACTAGTTTTTTACAAGGGTTAAAAATTATTGGCCCCCATGTTGTTTCCTTCCTCACAGAAGGTTGGAGCCATTAACTCAAACCTGCCAGAGTGAGAATCAAAGTTGTTTTTTTGTTTGTCTTTCTGAGATCAAGTGTCAATATGCAGTTTCAGCTGAACTTGAGCTCATCATGTAGTCCAGGCTGGTCTCAAACTTCTTGTGGTACTCCAGCCTCAGCCTCCAGAGTAGTAGGATTATAGGTGTGTGCCACCATGCTGAGCGAAATAAAAGTTTTGCATATTCAATTGCTTTGAATGGAGACTAACAGCGTAGTTTTAGCTATTGAGAGCCTTTCAGCTTTGCATACACCATGAAAGAACACTTAATATTTATTGATCAGGATGCATGAAACTCTAAACACTGATCATTGTTCATAGCTCTCTGACCCTCAGATTCCTGGCTACATTGATGAGTGACATGTGTGGACACTTAAACCCTTCTTCAGTTCTCCTGTGGGAGTTCTTTCCTCTCATTTTGTGTGGTGGCCTGTGCTACTGACTCTGAAAAGTCTGTAGTTTGAAGAAAGTTTACTCCTCAATTGCTCAAGTGACAGACCAAATGGAGCTACTGATATGTCTTAAATGATTATCTAATTCCTGAGCCCTAAAAATCTCTATACTCAATACAGTTCACACTCTGGGTAAAGGATTTCAGAGGTGCATAAAAGGTGAAGATCAAATTCATTGTGAGTTGTTGCAGTGGTTGCCTCAGAAGATCCCCTTGTAAGTCCCCTAAGAGGCACATTTCTCTCAGACACCAGACAGGAGGGCTCCTAGTCTTGTGTTTGCATGAAGGAGGTGTTGAGGAAAATAGGGTGAGTCTGCACAAGGGTGTTTTTATCTCACTTCCCCATAAGCTTGTGTCACTGTGGAAATGGGTGCTGTACCACAGGGCACAGTAATAGGTGGCTTCATCTTCAGTCTGGGCCCCTGTGATGGTGAGGGCAGCCTTGTCCCCAAGCAAGGAGCCTGAGAATCGGGCAGGGACACCGGGGACCCGATTGCTATTGTCACCAATTATCTGCTGGGGTTTTTGGTATGGTTTCTGTTGGATCCAGTCAGCGTAGTTACTGATTGTGACTGCTCCAGTACTGGAAGCACAGGTGAGTGTGACTGTCCCTCCAGGAGAAATGTACAATGAAGATTCCTGAGTCACCATAGCCTGAGATTCAGTCCCTGAAAATAAGTAAAGAAACTGATAGTCAGGAGAAGAGATAGAGGCAACACTGCTGCCCTGCATAACCCTAGCCAGAAAATCCCTGCTGACCTGTGATGTGAGCTAGAAGTGTGAGCAGGAGAGGAGCCCAGGCCATGGTGCTGACTGCTCAGCACTGTGCTTTACAAGACTGCTGAGCACATAAGCAGCCCTCCTGCTCTCATTATAACTCTTAACACCCTCCTAGGGGATGGCAGGCAGGGTTTTCATGCAAATGAGATTGCCCTGCCAAGGAGGTCAGCAACTTGGTCAGGTCACACCTACTGAGTTAACCCACGGTGAGTAAGCCATAATGGAACCCACAGCCTACAAAACTGTTCAGTTGTCACTTGCTGTCCAAAGACTAACCCCACAGCACCTGCTAGTGTCAGCAATGAAAATAACACATATAGAATGATGCACTCCTATTGTGGACAGATCAGGTCTGCAACCTTCCAAAGGATTGGGTGATGAAGGTTTAAACAAATGAAACAAGTGCTAAGATTTTAGAGCTCTATTAGGATCAAAATCCTTTACCAGAATTTGAGATTTTGGGGTCCAACATACAAAGAACTTCTGAGGATGAGTTGTATTTGTTTGGTTTTCAAACAAAGAGAGGGGATAGTGAGGAAAATGTGGGAACTGAGTAGGACTTTGGAAGTCATTTTAGAGACTTCTCCAGGTAGTAAATTAGGCTAATTTAGAAGAACTATCTTATCCTCAGGTTGACATTTATGGTGATACCTACACAACAGGAGTGAGATGCCTAGAGCTGCAGCCTCTAGCTAGTTAACTGGGATTGGAGCCTGGTGTCTTTAGCTGTGGCCTTATCTTCTCCTTTGAGGTGTCACTGGCATCACAGGCTACTACAGGCGTCGGCCGGCCGGGACTATAAATCTGCTGCCCATCTCCAGAAAAGGGGCTGAGGCCTGGGACAGACTCACAGGTAAACACAAAAAAGCCAATGAGTTAATTTTAAGTCCTGCTAAGAGTTGCTTTGTAGTGATCTCCATCAGACTCCTGCAGGTCTTTTGCTATTTATAACCTCTTTTCCTTAAATGTGGAGATTTTTCTTTTCTCAGTACATCAAGTTCAGTGCTTGAAATTCCAGGAGGAATCTGGAAGGAGATATTTTGGGCAGTTTAGACCTGAGTAAGTTACTGCTTTTCTCCTTAAAAAGTTCCTCCAAGTCATAGACATCAGATACCTTGAGTGCAAGAGCTGAGACCCTGGATTCTTTTGGTCTCGGAATTTAGAATTCTTGGAAATTCACCTAACAATGAGCCACTTAGTAAGATTGTTAAAAAAACTTTTTTTTGGTCTTTTTGAGATAGTGTTTTACTATGTAGCTCAGACTGGCTTTGAACTTACTTTGAATCCCAGGGTGGTCTGGAACTCACAGCATTCCTCCTGCCTCAGTGTCCTACGTGCTGGGCTTATAGGAATGCACCACTAAGCAAGATCATTGATGTATGAGCAGCTGTTCATTCCACTAGGCCCAGTAGTATTTAGAATTTATTTCTGAATAGTGTGTATGTAGTATTATTAGAGTATATGATGAATATTTTTAAAAATAATGCAATAAAAGACATATTTTATCCCCTTTAATACATTTGTTTATTGCCTCAAATACATTACTCCAATAATTATTTTCCTTTCTAAAAATCTTTGGTGAGTGTTTGAAGGTTTGATCAAAATGTGCTGATCACAGCACAAAAACATTCAATGTGTCCTTAATCCACCTCCTCAGTAGATCTGGCTCCATGTGATTTCTGGGCAAAATGATCATAAAGATGAAGGCTATAATTGATTCAGGACATCAAAGCAGCCCTAACAACACAATAAAATATGAAACTTATGAAACTAGTTAAGAAAGTGGTAAGGATGATAGCATAAGTATTCAAAGCAAAAGAGAGTATTTTGAATGAGATTTGTAGCAATATGTCATTTAATGTAAAAAAATTAAACATTGGCATGGTTACTTTTCTTTCATTGCTGAGACAAAATGCTTGACACCCAAAATTAAGGAAGGAAAGATTTATGTAGTTCACAGTTTGTATAGGTTTCGATCTATAATTGGTTGGCTTGAAGGCAGGGTGGCATGGCACAGGGGTAACAGTTCAAGGCAGTGGAAGACAACAAAAGCATCAAGAACAAAAGGGGAAGAGCAAGGCTCTTTTCCCCCTTATATTGTAAGCAGGCTGCCACCACCACCCCAGGATGTGACCACACTAACTCTGTGCCCTCCTGTTGCACAGGCTGAGGATGTTTACAAAGTAAGGACCTTGGCTCCCTACTGAGTCTCTTAGTTAAACTTCTAAACTCCCCAAGTTGACACAATATATCAACCATTAGAATCCACCCCTTGTCAACTTGGCAACCAGTTACATTTCTTTAAACAGGTTTCCAGATACAAAGACGTGTTAATTCTTATCACTTCACAACTTGAATATTATAATGCAGGTTTAACAATCCTTAAGAACTAGTATTAAATCTATCAATATTTTATTACATTAGAACCATAATTTTTCCTTCTTGGCCCCACAAAGACTCATGCACATCCCTTTATGCAGAAGGCATTTAGTCTACCTGCAAGAGTTGCCAAGTCCTAACAGTTTTAGCATTGCACAAAAGTCCAAGTCCCAAAGCTCCCCTGAGATCTAAGGCAAACTCTTAGCTGCAAACCCCTGTATAAATGAAAACAAAGGTAAACACTTCCAACATTCAGTGGCACAAGGTAAATGTTTTCATTCCAAAAGTTACAAGTAGGGGATACAAAGAATTAGGACCAACATAATTCCATAATCCAGCAGAAAAAACATTAAGTCCTGTAGTTCCACACCCAGCATCTGAAGCAATCTGTGGCAAATTGTGAGCTCCAAAGTGCTTGAGTGACTCCATCCCTATGACACTTCTGGTGATTACAGTTCCTCTGGCTCCTCTCTTAGGCCTGCTTTGCTCCCTCCTTGCTGCTTTCCATAGATGATCCACGTTGCTGGTTTTTCAAAACTTCTGGTGTTTCCACTGCACCGTCAGCTTCACCCTCATAGCTTCACATACTACATTCTCAGGGGCACCCTGCCTCGCCTCCCACGCCTCCTTCTTCTCTCTTCTTTTTTTCTTTTAAAATCTATTTCATTATATATAGGAAAAAAACCCAAAAATTTTCAAAACACAATTAGGGGGTAACAATACATTATGTATTCTTATCTTCACTTCAGTTACTCAGAGTAAAAGATATATGCATTTTATTGCCCTAACAATACTAGCACAAACTTTTCTCTTCAGTGAACTCAGAGAAATCAGTAGTATAATTATCTTAAGTATCATATGTATACATATACACATATATTTTTATATATGTACATACATTGTTGCAGCTTCTCATACTAATGAGACAGTACAATGTTTATATATGCAAGTCTGATTTATTTCACTTAGAAGTATGGTCTCAAATTACATCCATTTAGGTATAAAAGTCTCAAATTTATCCCTCTTTAATACCACATCTTTTTTTTTTCTTCTGTCTTTTTGAGACAGCCTCTCGCTATGCAGTTCAGGCTGGCTTTGAGCTCACTTTGTAGCCCAGGCTGGTCTTGAACTTGCAAAAATCCTCCTGCCTCAGCCTCCTGAGTGCTGGGATTACATGTGTGAGCCACCACGCCTGGCTAAAAATACATATTTTTTATCCATTCCTAAGTTGATGGGCATTTAGGTTTTCAAGATCTAGCTATTACAAATTGTGCTGCTATAAACATGGGTGCACATATATCACTGTGGTATGATGTTTTTAATTTTTCTGGTAAGATACCCAAAAGAGGAATAGCTGGGTCAAATGGGACCTCCAATTCTGGTGTTTTGAGGAATCTCCACTCTGATTTCCATAGTGGTTACTCTATACAAGAAATACATTTAACTCCAAATTAAACACATAGAGTAAAAGTCAAAGAATGGAAAATAATATTGTATGTAACAGGAACCCAGAAAAAAACAGGGTTGGTATTCTGTTTACAGACAGTGTGAACTTCAAACCAAGAATGATCAAAAGAGAAAAAGAAATTTGCTATATATTTGTTAGGGGAAAAATTCAAGAGGAAGAGATAATAACCATAAATATGCATGTGCCAAATATAGAAGCACCCAACTATATAGGATAAATATTATATGTGCTGTCAAATTGAGCACAGGATAAATATTAATACATACAAAGAATCAAATAAACAATAACACAATTATAATGGGGGACCTTATACCCTATCATCACAAAAAGATAGATCAACTAGACAGAAAATCAGCAGAGAAATAACAGTGCTGAGCCAAATCTGTGAAAAAAATTGGGCATTTACAGTGTTCCATCCAACAATATCTTAATACACATTTTTCTCCCCTGCACAAGGGGTGCTTTCTAAAATAGAGCATATAGTAGCCCATATAATAGGCTGAAGTAAATGCAAAGGAACTGAAATTACCCCATATATATGACCATAGTGCGATGAAATTGGAAATTAATGACAAAAGAAACAAGAAAAACTCCATAAATACATGGAATTAAACAACTCCCTCCTGAACAATCAATGGGCTACAGGTGAAATTAAAGAAGAAATTAAACAATATCCACAGTCAAACAGCAAGACAAATACAACTTACCAGAACCTGTGGGATGCAGTGAAAGCAATGCTCAGAGAGAAATTTATAGCAGTCAATTCTGATGTCAGGAAAATAGAATGAGCACAAATAATCTAATGCTGCACCTGGAGCTCCTAGAAAAAGAAGAACAAGTCAAACCTGAAGAACATACAAGGGAGGAAATTATACAGATGAGAGCAGAAATTAATGTAATTGAGATTATGAAAACAATACAAAGAACTAATGAATTGAAGAGCTGGTTCTTTGAAAGAATAAATAAAATTGATAAATCCTTAGCCAACCTTATCCAAAAAAAGGAAAGAAAAAACTCAAAGTCATGCACTGAGGAATGAAAAGGGTGAAATCACTACAGATCCCATGGACATTCAGAAGATCAATACCTACCTCAAAAATCTTTACTTGCATAGGATGGAAAACACAGAAGAATTGGACAGATTCCGAGAAATGTATGAATTAACAAAACGGAAGAAAGTAGATATATAAAAACTGAAGAAAGTAGATATAAAAATCCTGATAGAAATGTATGAATTAACAAAACTGAAGAAAGTAGACATAAAAACCCAATATCAGTTAGTGAGATTGAAAATGTAATTAAAAACTTACCAACAAGATAGGGAAGATGGCCTCCCAGGAGAAACAATTCATATGCCAGAATAAAACACCCTGGAGAGACCCAGACAGAAGAAGATGGATCCTCTTAACACAGGAAGAAATTAAAACGTAAAAAAGCTCATCAAATATTTCGGGACTACAATTGAAACAGCTAAAAATTAAAGGACACAGTGTTTTTGTGGTGACTCACCAAGTCTGTGCCAGCTTGAATCTGTGCGGCCAGTAGAGCCGCCCAAACTCGTTCCTGCCACCACTCACAGGAAGCACAGCAGCGCTGAAGTCGGGGGTTGGTGAACCCAACGGAGAGCAGAGCCAGAGAAGGGACCTTCATTAATGCATGGTCAGTGCTGGGAATGAGACCTGCCCACACAGGAAGGGTGCAACCAAAAGGACGACATGTTGGAATCAAGCAGGAGGAGTCTGAACTGGGAGCGACAGTGACTTCAGTTGATTGCTCACTCCCCAGAGCAGATTCATGGGATTTGCTCTGGACTGGGCCATGTGGCTGGCCGGGACCCAGTGAACCATCCCAAATCGATTCCCTGCACCTACCAAGTACTAACTTAGTGAAGGCAGCTGAAGTTTGGTTGGCCTGGTGGGGAGGGGCAGGCATAGGCAGCCGCTGCTTATACCTCAGTGACAAGAGAAGGCAGGAGAGGGTGGGGGTCCCTTGCCAGTGTGCTTCGTAGGAAACGTGGCCAACAGGGAAGGGGCTGAGACCTGCCCTGTAACCTGTGTGGAGGAAGCCAGGGCCATGTCAGGAGAGAGAGGCAGGAGGAGGCCCTCAGCCCAGAACCCTGAGAGCCCTGATCCAGAAGGAAAAACAAGGGAGACTGAAGGTGGCAAACACACAACATCAGACATGGCTTCGATGGACATTAAGAGATATTTTCAGGACCTTGTAGACAAGCTCAAAACTGAAATATTAAATCAAGTAAAGCAGGATATGAGTAGAGTAATAAAAGAAATGCTCTCAGGAAACATCTCAGGATAATACAGATGGAAGAAGGGAGGAACACAAAAAAAGGAAACATTTGATAAAGAATATAAAGAAAAAATAGAATTCATGAAGCAGATTCAAAGAGACTACCAGGAAATTAAAAACTCCATTGAAAGCTGGAAAAACTCCTTAAAAGAAACTAAGGATAAACTATCAAAACATGAAGACAAGTTGGCAGTGTGTGATTGTGAAAAGAAAGATCTCTTAAAAATAACAAGGAAGCAGGCAGTAACAATACAAAGGCTAGAAGATGACAAGAGAATCTACAATTTAAGAATAAGATACATGAACAAAGAATCAGGAATACATACAGGTGAATTACAAAGGCTATTCACAGAAATAATTAAGGAAAACTTCTTAAGCATGGGAAAAGAAAATGACATTCGGTTATGTGAGGCATACAGAACTCCAGCCACCTACAACCAAAGCAGATCTACACCCAGACATATAATAATCAAGATGCCAGAAATTCAATATAAAAACAATATTAAAAGCCATCAGAGAAAAGAAACAGAATACCTATAAAGGTAAGCCCATCAGAATCATGGCTGACTTCTCAACACAGAACATCAGATCAAGAAGAGATTGGGGCAAAGTGTTACAAGCCCTGAAAGAAAGTAACCTCCAGCCCAGATTGATGTACTCTGCAAAACTGTCACTAGAAGTTGATGGAGAAACAAGATGCTTCCATGACAAAGAGGAACCAGGGGAGTTTGTGACCACCAATCCAACCTGACAGAGAATACTGAAGGACATTCTAGAGAGAGAAAAAAAATGCCAGGATTTTAAGAACAGTGGCAGAAAGACCTCAGTGAGTGGGGCAGGCAGTAGAATGAAGGAGAAAACTAGATAAACAAAGGCAGAAAAATAGCATAGCAGAAATGAGGCAGAGAAGGATAACTAGAAACTATAATATAGATGGTCTTGATACCCTATATTGTAAATAGTGCACCAAGATTTAAAACCCACATTACCCACACTACTCTGCTTAGATGTATTATATTCTGTTCCAGTCATTTTTACCTGTACTAGATTTGAGGGCACAGACAGTAATCCCAAAAATAACAGGATGTAGTATAGTAATCATCCTTAATTTCCTATTAACTTAATCTAAAGCTCTGTAAAACCTACACTGTTTTACCATGACTGATAGTAATCAAATCTGGTCTGTTGGATCGCTGTTTTCTATTGATAGATTTTATTCAAAGCTGTTATGATTGATAGTATCAAGTCTGAGAGTATAGGCAACTGCATTTAAGATGACAAGATCCACTAGAATATCCACTATGGTTTGATTTTTACCTGCCTTTGAAGTTTTATACTGTCTGCAGTGTTTTATTTTTACTAATATTGTTATTTACTGCTATACTCAATCATACTGCTATATTCAATTATGCCTGTTGATATAGACAATTCTATTGAAGATAATAAGAAACAACACCATAATCATTGTAGATCACCTTGTACTGTGGTTTTATATAACTTTTTGGTTTCATGTTTTTATAGGAATTTGTTTTGTTTTGTCTTGCTAAGTTTTGTTTTTCCCTCTAATACAGAAAGTATAGAAATGCATGCAGATATTCATGCATGCGTAGCTGTCTACACTCTCACTGTTTGACTATCTACTTTGTATGCTTTAATTTTGTAACTTGAGCAACTAATTCTAAGAGGACAATATGTAATTTTAACTAGTGATTTCTTATTGTTTATCTTTTTTTTTGGAATTCTGTACTACCTCTACCCTTTACATGCTTCTGTTTCTCTTTAAATAAAATTTAAAAAAAAAACTTACCAACAAAGAAAAGCCTAGGTCCTGACAGATTCGAAATTTAGAGAAAAACTAACGCTGCTTGATGGGTTTTTCCCTGACAAGGTAGAAAAGTAAGGAAAAAAAAAAAGGCCTTTATTGAGGGCTCAGGAGAGCTGCAGTAGAGTGCAAGATCCTCTTGGGGCAGACATGCTGCCAGCTTTTCTTCAAGTTGACGGGGTGGAGTTTGAAGGGGTGGGCCGAGTAACATTTTGACAGCTGATTGTGGGAACAATGGTTCAGGTGAAAAGCAGGAAGTTCAATTTCAGTGTTGTGGAAGAGTGCAGAAGTCAACCTTGTAGGGATGCGCTGCCCAGAGTCGAGTTGGACAGGTGCCATGGTGAGCCTGGCAGCCTTCATCAGGCAGAACCCATCACCACTAATGCTGAAACTCTTTAATAAAACTGAAGGCAAGTAGTACTTCCCAAATCATTCCTGGAAGGAAGTATTACCCTGATTCCAAAACAGAGAAGAACCCAACTAAAAAAACTACAGGCTAATCTCCCTGATGAACAGACACAAAAATCCTCAATAAGATACTGGCAATTAGAATACAACAAATATTCTAGATGATTACATACCATGACCAAGTGAGATTCATCACCAGTACTCTGGGATGATTCAACATATGCAAATCCACAAATGTAATGCACTATATTAGCACAACTACCTATGTTTTCCTGCTCTCTATTTATGATTTGAATTACTCCCATAAGAGAAACTATGGAAATTTTAGGCCCATGTGTCTGATTTATTTTACTGAAATATATTATGTCAAGATTCATCTGTTTTCTGACACATGACCCATGTTTATCCTTCTTTGTGGCAGGATACTACTTTTCTCCATATAAACATGGCATTTTCTTTATCCCTTTATCTGGCAATGGACATGTAGGTGGCCTCCAAGTTTTAGCTATCATAAATTGTGCTGCTATAAACATGGATGTGAATATATTACTGTAATTTGATATTTTAGCTCTTTAGGGAAGATCCTCAAAGGGGTATGAGTGGAGTGTAATTTCTATTGTTAGTTTTTTGGAGAATTTCTGTATTGATTTCTATTGTGGTGTGTAAATTGCAAAATATACCAATAAAAATAGAAATTGAAGGAATAGGGTACCTTGCTGATGTGCTTGTTTAACTTGGGGGAAGAGGAAGAGATTGATTAACTTAAAAGTCAAATTAAAACTAGAATGAGATATGAGTGTTTTCCTTACAATCACTATGAACTAAAGGACTGAATCCCCAAAACCCAAATACACAGATACTATAATCCATTCTACAATATTGTATAGTATGTGTACATAATATAAGCACACCTTCCTCTATACTTTAAATTACCATTACAATATTTATATTATGTAATCGAATGCAAACGTTGTGTAAGTAATTGTTATACTGTACTGTGAGGGAAATACTGACAAGAAAAAAACTGTATAGCTCCTTGCATTTGAAAAAAGTGGTTTATGGATGATAGAAAATATTTCTTCAGTGAATATTTCCTATTTATATTTTCTCTACTGTGTGTAGTTTCCAATTTGGAAATTTAAAAATTGGTCCCATTATTTTTTGAGGAAAATGGATACAACATAAAACTTACTGCTAAGTATGTTATCATGTAAATTATTTTGGGAATGTAAATGATACTATAGGACTTTAAACGAAAAGCTAATAAAATTAACCTAAGAAACTACATTTAGTGTAAGACTCAAACTTGACCTCACTTGCCCAACACCCAACCTGTTGCCAGCAGAGGCATTGGTCTCAGTGGGGACACAGCTCAAGACTTAGATTGTCACTGCCCAATATACGATGTCACAAGAGAGAAGATATGATAAGGAATCTTTCAGGTCCCATAACATCTAGAGAAACCCAGAAATATACACTGGGCTATCAGGTCCTGACCTAGATCCCCAATCTTCCAAACAAGTATACCTCCAAGGTTTAAATAAAATGAGACCAGTGGTATGATTTTAGGGCTCCAGGAGGGTCAAAACCCTTTAACTGAGTTCCAGACTCTGAGGGCTAAAACAAAGACTTCTCAGGACCGCCCATTTATATTAGGTCCAAAACAAAGAGAAGGGAAATTGAGGAAAGTGCAGGAAATGAGCAGGACCTTGGGAGTCACTTCAAAGATTTCTCCAAGTAGTAAATGATGCCAATTTAGGAGAACTGTTCTATCTCCAAGATGACATTTATGGTAGGAGTGCGACTGCAGGAATGCAATTCCTTCAGCTGCAGTCTTTACTTACTTAATTAGTGCTGGAGCCAAGATATCCTCAGCTGTGGCCTTGTCTTGCCCTTTGAGGTATCTTTAGCCTCACAGACCACTAAAAGTCTCAGCCTGGACCAGTGATTCATAGAGGTTCACTTACTGTGAATCAGCTCCTGGTGCCAGGCAAGGGCCCTACGCCTAGGACAGACTCAAAAATACACATGGAAAGCCAATTAGTTAATTTTAAATCCTGCTCAGAGCTGCTTCATAGTGGTCTCCAACACTGGACACCTCAAGGGCTTTGCTTACTGAGATGCAAGACAAGCACAGAATTTTGACTACTGATGTTTCTTAACATCTCCTAAGTGATTAATTCCTGAGCCGTAAAAATCCCTACACTCAATACAATTCACAATCTGGCTAGGGATTTCAGAGGTACATAAAAGATGACGATCAAATTCAATTTGAGTTGTTGCAGTGGTTGCCACACAAGGTCCCTTGTAAGTCCCCTAAGAGGCACATCTCTCAGACACCAGACATGACTCTAGTCTTGTGTTTGCATGAAGGAGGTGCTGAGGAGCACAGGGTGAGTCTGCACAAGGGTGTTTTTATCTCACTTCCCCATATGTATGTGTCACTGTGGAAATGGGTGCTG
>PVLA01014074.1:7394-33007 GCA_004027455.1 Hydrochoerus hydrochaeris
AAAAAAAAAAAAAAAAAAAAAAAAAAAAAAAAAAAAAAAAAAAAAAAAAAAAAAAAAAAAAAAAAAAAAAAAAAAAAAAAAAAAAAAAAAAAAAAACCAGAAACAAAACAAAACAAACTCATTTTTGGAATGTAAGTATCTGAACTATTCAAGTGTTATTCAAGAAAACAAAAATACTAAGTTTTTTTCAGAAAGAGTTTTAGTTGTTAGTGTTGTTAGATTTTCCTAGTTTAGGAAAGATGTAAGCAGATAAACATTTTTCAGAAATAAAATTCTGCTTGTGATGTACAAAATTTAGGACTGAATCAACAGAAAAATAAGCTTTAATTTAACACACTGGCATAGAGGAAGATGAGTGAAGGACATGTTCCTATTTCTTATAAAAAAAGCAAGAATTAAAAATACTGTAAGAGCTGAGCTGGTGTATCCCTATAACCCCAGAATTCTAGAAGGCTGAAGCAAGAGGATTGCCAACTTCAAACCTAACATGGGCAATTTAGTGAGTTGGTAAGACTATTTTTCAAAAATAAAGGGTAAGGGTGTTAAACTAGAGGTGTAGCTTAGTGTGAAGTCTCTGGGTTCAACCTCCAGTACCCCTACCAAAATAAATGAATAAATACATGAATGACTAAATAAACAAATGAACTCTAATAAATAAACAAAAAGTACTGACAGAGCTCTGAGTCCTAGTTGTAAGCCAGGGTGCTACTACATTAAGTATCCTGATTATTCCAAAGATGCCATGAGATCTAACCCAACCCTCTTAGCTTCTGCCAAAGAGGCACAAAAACTGCCAAGTTAAGTTCCAAGAATAGTCATGACATACCATCTGCTTCCAATTAAGTCAGCCCCATGGAGTCCATCAATCTTTTGGGACTATCTTGCCCTTGAACTAATGGTCAGAATCATAAGAGTGGTTGTTTTTCACTACTGTTTCCTACCTTATCCAATGATACCCCAACAGACAGGAGGATGAGGAACCTGGGATTTAACAATGAATTCATTTAATTTGGGGCAGAAAAGAAGAATCCTAAAAATGGTCACCTCTCTGGTAAATCTCTTCTCTCAGGGACTGCAAGTGCTAAAAGTAGTTTTTAAAATACTTGTGTGTAACAGGTAGTCAGCCTTCTCCTTGTAGAGCTGAGGTAGACTATTAAGTTCTATAAGCAGTTTAAAAGTGATTTTTTTGGTCAGAGAATAAGAACTATTTATGGTCTTCTCTCTAGTTAATGATTAGTAGTCAAGGAGAAAAATTCTAATCAAAATTATTTTCCTGGGACTGGGGCTGTAGCCTGGTAGTAAAATGCTTGCTTAACATGCACATGGCCCTGGCATCCATCTCCAGCCTGCAAAAAACAAAACAACAAACAAAATTTCTCCTCCTTAGAACACTAAGGTATATTGAGGTATCATAGCCTTCTAATAATACAGATCCAAGATTCTGATTTCCCTATTCATTCTATGTGTAGTACTTTCTATTTTGTGCTTGAGGTGCTTTACAAATAAACTTGTACCACTATATCTACAAGGATGGAACACACAAATTTCAGCAGTGAAAGGCACAATTTCTAGCAAGTCAAATTCCAATGAAAGTAACGACTGTATTAAAGTTTATACTGACTTCAGCTATTGTTCATATGCCAGCTAAACTTCATTTTCCCCACAGTATTGGTGACTCTACCCGAAGACTGCTGAACTACATCCCTACATTGCCAGGTTTGTTTTGTTTTGTTTTGTCTTGTTTCTGAAGCAGTCTCACTGGGTTGCCCAGACTGGTCTCAAACTTGTTATCCTCTTGCGTCAAGTTCCCAAGTAGCTGGGATGTGCCACCATGCCTGGCTTCTACTTCAAATTTTCTATTTTTTCTTGAGAACTACTCTTCTGTTGGGTTTAAAATCTACAATTCTTCTTGATTGCTTTTATATTGAAGTTTCATTATATACCTAGACATAATTATCTTTATGCAAATGGTACTACTATCTTTAAAATCATCTTATAAATGTCAAGCACTATGCTTTCTATATAGTATTATTTGTAAAAACTTTGAGGAGGACCTTTTTAACAATTTCTGATTACTTATGATTTTTAAGCCATAAAGTACTACCAATTTAAATGGACCTGCCCACTAAACTACATCCCCAGCCCAGTTCTTTTTATGTATTTATTTTGAGACAGGGTCCTGATAAGTCACTAACTTGCCCACACTGCACTAGAATTTGACATCCTTTCACTTCAGTTTCCTAGAGTGCTCAGATCAGAGGCATGCATCACTAGACCACGCTGAGACAGAAGAAAAGTTACCACGCTGAGACAGAAGAAAAGTTACAGATTATGTAATTTACACTCTATTTTTAAAAGGTAAGGTAACAAAGTTAAGGGACTTGTCCAAGATCATATAACTAAAGACCTTGTAGACAGAAACAACTCATAATGAAAGTCTGTACATTACTAGTGGGAATATAAAATGGTGCTACCACTGTGGAAACAATTTGGCAATTCCTCAAAAGTTACATGGAATCATCACTTGACCTAGCAATTACATTCCTAGGCATATACAAAATAAAGAAATAAGTAGAACAAAACCTGAAAACAAGGGCTCAAACAGACAGTTGTATGGGTCAATGATAACCAAAGCATGATTTATAAACCAAAGCTGAGAATGACCCAACTGTCCATCAACTGATGAATAAATGGATAAATAAATTGTATTACCATATGCATATAATGGAATATTATTTAGCCACAAAAAGTTTTGACGTACATTATAAATGGATGAACATTGAAAATATTACGCTAAGTGAAATAAGCTAGACACAAAAAGACAAATACTGCATGATTTTTACTTATACAAAATATCTAGCTGGGCGTCATGGTGCACACTTCTAATTCCAACACTTTGGAAACTAAAGCAGGAGGATTGCTGGGAGTTTCAGGCCAGCCAGGGCTACATGGTTGAATTCAGCCTACCCTGAATTACATAGTGAGACCTTATCTCAAAAATGAAATGAAACAAAACAAAAATAACAAAATATCTAAAACAGGCAAATTCATAGAGAAAGAAAGTACATTAGACGTGATTAGGGGCTGTGGGGAGGGAGGAATGGGAAGCAATTGCTTAGTGATGACAGTTTCTATGTGGCTTAATGAAAAAGTTTTGGAAATTGCAGTGGTAGTTGTACAACACTGTGAATGTAATTAATGCCACTGCACTGTATACTTATAAACAAGTAGACTGTAATTTTTGTTTTATACATTTTGTAACTGTTTTTTAAAAGTGAACGGCAAAAACTTCTGCTGGCAAACAGATCTATTATGGAAGAACTGGCTACTTTAGCCATCAAGGAAAAAAGTTATCAGAAACTGTCTCAATTCCACCCCCTCTAAACTGTTAATTTAAAAATTTATCTAAAACCGGGGGTGGTGGTGGCACACCTCTAATTCCAACAGCCAGGAGGCTGAAGATCATTGCAAGTTCAAGACCAGCCTGGGCTACAAAGTGAGCTCAAGGCCAGCCCGAACAGCATAGTGAGACCCTGTCTCAAAAACGACACACACACACACACACAATCTAAATAAATCTAGATTTCCAAAAAACTGTTTAAATAATAAATTTTAATTGTACTGAGGTTCATGCCCAAAGCATCCAACACATTTTTAGTATGTGTATAGTTTCCCTATTGTTTTGCCTAAATGTTCTCACTAAATTAAAATTAGGAACAGAAAGAATAAAAACTTACACTAAAATGATTAACATTCTAGACTTTTAAAAGAAAGAACATCTAAAATAAAGCTTCCTTGTGGGAAGACATAATTTATCACCCACCAAGTCATTAATTCTAAGGAAAACCCAAATTATACAACCTTTGACACAAGAGAACAAAAGAGCAATACTGATAAAAGAGAGTGGAAATTAGGAAATACAATGCATTAACAAGTTACATTTTAATTAGGAATATAATTTAATGACTCACCAACTTAAAATGTATAAAACTCAGATGTAAAAGTAACACATAATCCTGTCCAATTACTTTAAATGTTTATTTTTCTATATGAAGATGAACTCAAAACTCTAAACTTCCCACCCAATATCCCAATTCCAAAACAGGCATTCACATCACACTAATTATGACTGTTATAATATATACTCATTGAGTATGATTATCTCTTGTCAAGCATCTGAGCAATTTTCACCTTGAAAAAGCCACAGATGGGCTGGGGATGTAGCTCTGTGGTAAAGAGGCTCTGGGTTTGAAACACAGTACTAGGGAGAAAAAAAACCAAGGATATATAATATATACTGTAAATATGAGGTAAGAAGAGAAACAACTATCTTAACATTTCTTTGTAATTACAAAGTGCCTATGAAAAACAGGTCTAGAGTTGGGAAGTACTAAGGTGAATACGACATGGTTCCTAGCACTCAAGAACCTCACATACTACTGGGAGAAACAAAAACACAAATCAACCATTATAATATGACATATAACTTCAATGTTTTTGGTATCAGAGTGTTTACTAGTATAGACCCAAGTAGAGAAGGCTTCCTTCAAGAATACATATTTTGAACTGAGTCTTAAAGAAAATTATAAAAGCCACAGATGCCCTGCTAAGTTTGGACTTTATCCTAAAGATGCTAAGAAATCAATGAAAGCTGGCTGCCAGAAGTAACAAGATTGAATTTCTATATACCATGACAAGCTCTCTGATACATATCTCAAAGGAACTGTCAGGAGAGCTTCAGAGATGGAGTAGGCAGGAAGGAGGGGAGATATCCTATGTTTCATAGATAATGCAAGACTAGATTCTAAGGTTCGCCACCTCTTTATTGCTTATCAGGTAAAAAACGTGCCAGGTATGGTGGCGCACACCAGTAATTCCAGCACTTGGGAAGCTGAGGTAGAAGCACCACCGAGTTTGAGACCAGCTTGGGCTACAAATTGAGTTCAAGGCCAGTCTGAACTGCATAGTGAGAACCTGCCTCAAAAAGGGGGAGGGGCTAAGTACCAGTAGCAAGCAGACAGACAAAATACCAGAGAGGAAAGAGAATTCTTCTGGGCAAAGGGCATAAGAGTCATTCCTAGGAAACTATTCACATTTAAAAAAAAATTTTTTTTGTTTGTATATTTATTTATTTAGTTGTTTGAGACAGGATCTATCACTATTCACATTTTAAACAGGCAACTATACCAACAAAATAAAACCAAAATAAAACATTAACTCAGCCAGGCATGGTAATGCACCCCTGCAATAATCCTAGCTACTTGGAGGATAGGGCAAGAGGATTGCAAATTACAGCCCCACCTGGGTGACTCAGCAAGACCCTGTCACAAAATAAAAATACAAAAAAGGGTGAGGATGTAGCTCAGTGGTAGAGTACTTGCTTAGCATGGCTGAGGCGCTGAGTTCCCACCCTAGTACTGCCAGAAAAAAAAATCAAACAACTAGTAATAAAAATAATCTAGTAAAATAACTTATGTTGTATTTTGCCACAATTTTTAAAAAATTACCTTAAATTTGGATGTACCATTTTTTCTACTATAGCAAAAATAGTAAATATCAATTCATATTCTTAATAACAATAATATTCTTTCTTTACATTTTGCTTTATTTTTTGGAGACAGGGTCTCTCTATATAGTCCAAAATAGCCTTGAACTTGCTATCTAACTGGCCATGAACTTGCAACTTTACTACCTCAGCCTCCCAAGTGCTGGGATTACAGGTGTATACCACCATGAGAAGCTTTAGTTTCTCATCCACAAAACACAAGTAATAATGCTTATGCCATCCACATCTTGGGCTGCTGTGAAGATCAAAGAACTCTATGTAACACTACTTCAGCAGCCATTCCAAAGCATTCTCTCAATTTTATGCAACTTTTTTGAATACTCTTTCTAGCTTATTCCTAGTACATTTGACCCTGCCAGAATTTTTTCACTATCACTTAGCTCTGGGAGTCCTTTCTTCTCTCCTTACCCTGCTTAAATTCCACTACCCACCATAATACCATCTGCCCCTCACCAACTTGAATATACTTTTCTTGCAAATCTCAAGCCTTGTTTAAATTCTCTACCATCCTACTTCCTCAAAGTGAATGTGGTTGCCAAAAAGCACATGAACAGCCTGACTGGCCTCTCTTAATTTGAGGACCTTTATCTTCAAATGAACTCTTACACTGCCTGGTGACCAAACTGTATTTCCCTAGTCCATTCACTCTCCCACTTCTCTAAATAAATATTTGCTCTCTCCTCTTTTATCAAACTTCTTTCTCTTACTCTTCTCAAATAGCTGATATGGCTTTAAAAAATAAAGCAACATGAAGAGAACATCCCAGGATTGCCACTCATCCATCCATCTCACTTGCATGTAGAAGCCTTGCCTTTGTAATAATGAACAACTAGCCAAGTTTCCTTCTGCATATGAAAATGTTAACTGCTTCCATCACAAAACTGCAAAAGCATTAACAGTGCCAGATCAAACAAAAACAACAGAGAGATTACAAAATGAAAAGGGCCTTTATATTCCCACATTTCTAAGAGCAGGCACAGGCTTAAAAAGCATAACTTAGTTGTAAAAACAGGTTATAAATTTTAGAAAATACAGGAGGACTTAAAAAGAGGCTACAAGAGGTTAAACAACTTTTACAAGGTCACACAACTAAGCAAATGGGACTCGAACTCAGAAAGAGGGCTAGGATTTGAACTCTGAAAGTCTACATTCTTAACCAGCATCTACCATGTGCCAAACTCTTCCCATATATTATCCCGTTTAATCTTTACAACCCTGTGAGGGCATACATGCTAGTATTACTCCTATTTTACAAGTGGAAAAATCAAAACTTAGCTAGTGACCTACAAAACATCTACTCTAAAATATGTATTTTTAAAAACATCTATACTATAATCAGAATTGAGAAAATTAAACTTACAGAGAGAAAGAGAGGGAAGAAGGGAGGAAGGGAGGGAAGGAGGGAGGGGGGTGAGAGGGAGGGAGGAGGGGAGGGAGAGGGGGAGAGAGAGAGAGAGAGAGAGAGAGAGAGAGAGAGAGGAGAAATAGCTAGGCAAAGTACAGCATGCTAAGGAGTCTAAGGCTGGAAGATCACTAGAGCTCCAGATTTTAGGGCTCTGGGGCACCCTTAGCAAAATAATGAGACTGTCTCTTAAAAAAAAAAAGAAATATACATACATACATATATATACATATGACATATATATACTGTCATTTTTCTTAAGTGTGGTAAGACTGTAAACATATACATATGCCACATCAAAAGTTTTAAAAAATAAGGAAAGCAGAATGTCCAAATCTTTAACACACCAAAACTAAGAGTTTGAATCTAATAATAAGTTACTTCTGCTAAGTATGAGCACTCTCATTAAATCTATTTACTATAACATAACACTACTTACTATTTACTATTACTATAACATTTCTTTTTCAGTCCTAGCAATTTTTTGATTATTTGTTATGTTTACTATTGGAAACCATCTGCAGGGCTACACTTAACCATATTTAACTACAACTAATTTTTGCAGTACACTTTCCAGTTAAAACCTCTCAGGTATTTACCTGAAGCAGGTACTGATGTTTCCATTAAACATCTTTAATAGAAATTATCCTGTGTGGTCAGTATGTAAGGCCATATTCATATAATTTTTAAGATAAATGTTTAGAAGAACATACTTGATATAATGGAAAAAATTATAGCAAATTCAAACCAAGTACCAGTTTTTCTGACCTTCCAAGGAAAAGTACAGCTTAAAAAGTGAGCATTGTAGGTATAGCTCAGTGGGAGAGTGCTTGCCTAGCGTATGTGAAAGTAAAAAAGGCAAAAAAAAAAAAAGTGAGAACCACTATTGTAACAAAAAAGAAAAAAGTAGTATTTAGTTTTTCTAAAGTGCTTAAGGAAGTCGGTTTGAGGTGATAGCAGCAGAAAAAGTGGCCAATGACTCACACTATAAACTTTAAAAATGCACCAAATCCTTCCTAAATTAATAGCCCAAACCAACACTAAAAGTCTACTTCTTCACATACGTAAACAATAAAGTGATAATTATACTGAGAGATCATTTTTAAACTAACACAGCAACTAGATTTTCTTTGTAAGTACTACAGTGTCCCCTAGTGGATAGGTGAGGAAGTTTTTTCTATTTACTAAATTTAACTTTATAATTTTTTCATAATAAATTCACTAACAATCTCATCTAAAATTTTTTTGTTGTTGTGTCATGGTCAAATTAGTGTTAACACTGTTTTTTTTTTTTTCTGAAACTCCATAGTTTTTAAATTTATTTAGATCCAGAAAGACAGAAGCACATCCACAGGTATATCTTCTTAACAGTCATTTCTAAACTTTCTTATATAATAAGCTTTTCCAAGGAAAGCATAAATTTTAAAATTTTAAACCAATCTTTATCAGTTTCCTAATAATACAACTTAAAATGTATAAATTACAAAAATTAAACTACTTCACTGACTTAAATGTCAATAATAAAAACATGAATATTCACCACTGTATATTCTAAAAAGCCAGTGGTTACCAAAAATGAGCTTGAATCATTTCTTGGCCTTTTGGATAAGATCCAGTTTACTAAAAATGAGCTGGCAAAACTCCTGCAGGAACTCGAAAAAAATTTTACATTTCTACTAACACGTGGAATAATGACTAGAAACAATTTTTAAGGCGTCAACACCCTATACACAAATAAACACAATAAATACACGATACACAAATAAAAACAATGACTATTCATGTGTTCTTTTTCTTTCTTTCTTTTTTTTTGTGGGTACTGGTAATAGAACTCAGGATCTTACGTTTGCCAGACAGGTGCTGCATCATTAAACTATAACCCTAGCCCCACTATTTTATGTTTCTGCAAATAACTAAGATGCAAAGAATACAGGGTTTTTCAAGCAAACTGGAGCACAATCAAATAGTACTACCATGCTTCTTAATCCACATGTTCTTTGCACTTTGTTTCCTCTACTTAAAATACTTCCTTACCCATATCCATGGACATACTTAATACCTACCTATCCTTCAAATCCCTACTAAATCAACAAAACCCCTCCTTGGCAGAAGTCCACTTATCTGATAACACTACATATTCTACCTTTTCTTGATTCATTTAGCTAATGGCTATTAAGATTATGATGTGGCTATTTAGAGGGGTCTATTATCTTACGTGTTGTTATGAAGATTAAATGATATATGTATAAATCATCCAAAATGACACCGGCTATCACATTAATATTATTAGTAGTGGCCTGACAGAAACCCATTGGATGACAAAATATGCCTCTCTCTCCTGAAATTATTCCTTGATTAGGGTTTTATTTTGTTTTTTTAAAAAAAGCAAAAAACCCCCAAAAAACCAACTTTATCATCATCCACTATGCTTTTGTTGTTTTGTTGCTCAGTTCTGTGAAGTGAAGCCAGAGCCCTGCACATGCTAAGCAAATACTACCATTGAGCTATACCTCTAACTCTTCAACACTTTTTTATAACCAGGATTTAAAAAATACAAGAGTTACTTTAAAGTGGTGGCAAATCTATGACACTCTTGCCACAGGAGGCTGTAAAACCACTGAAAGCTCTAAAAGGTTCCCCCATCACTACACTAAGGTATTCTTTGTCAAATTATGTGACACTTCTCCCTTTAAGAAATGGACCTTAATTCCTCACTCAGAGGATTTATGAACTTACCTCTAGCAATCAGTGTAAGATAAGTGGTCATGGAAGTAGTTTAGCAGCACAGTGCTTGCTGCACAAGTACGAGGTTAAGTTTGATCCCTGGTACCAAAAAAAAAAAAAGAAGTATAGTTGTATGTCTCAGACACTAGCTCATAAAAGGCTCTGTGACATTTTATTCTAAGATCATTTACTTTAAGGGAAATTAACTGCCCTGCTGTGACCACACTTACACATCCCTGTAGAGAGACCTTTGTGAAAGGACTCGGCCTCCCACAGGTAATGATGTGAATGAGTCAACTTGGAATGGATCCTTCAGGTGACTGCAGCTCCAGCCAGCAGCTTAAGCAGAACTCCATAAGACATCCTCAAGCTAGAAAGGTCCCTAGAACCACAAAACCAAAAACAAAACAAGCATGGGCAAAGGACTTTTCTCCAATATATACAAATGGCCAGTAAACAGATTAAAAGGTATTCAACATCACTAATCATTAGGGAAATGCCAAAACCACAATGAGATACCACCCTCCTACCTATTAGGATGCTATTATTTCTTAAGTTTTCTTAAGTACAAAATAACACTGGCAATGAAGATGTAGAGAAACTGGAACTCCGTGCACTGCTGATGAAAATGCAAAATTGTGCATTCACTATGCAAAACAATATAGTGTTTACTCAAAGAAATAGAATTACAGATGATCTGACAATCCCAATTCTGGGTACATATTCTAATGAATTGAAAACAGATACTAGGATATCTGTACACTTGATTCACAGAAGCATTATTCACAATAGCTAAAAACTGGATGCAACCTAAGTGGTCCATGGATAAATGAACAAGCAAACAAAATATGGTAGATAATACAATAGTAGATATATTATTGCCAGTCTTAAAAGGAAAGAAATCCTGATATACATTTCAACATAGATGAAACTTTTATGTGAGGACATCATGATAAATAAGCTGGACATACATACACACAAACAAACAAATGCTATGATTCTACTTGGACACCTGATCAACTTCACAGACACATAAAAAATTGTGGTTGCCAGGGATTTAAACGGAGTTATTGCTTAACAGATACAGAGCTTTAATTTGGGAAGATGAAGACTTCTGGAGACAGTGGTGATGACTGTGCAAAAGATAAATATATGTAAGACCACTGAAATGTACATTTAAAAGTTGTGAAGAACAAGAAGCAAACCCTCCCTGTGAATCAGTGCCATGTGCAGGCCACTGAGAAGACAGCCACACACCAGCCTTTTCCTGAGTCAGTGCCAATCACAGACTGTGGGGGAAAAGAAGTCACCAAAAAGCCAGCCTTTCCTGTGAATTGGTGCAGGTTGCTGTGAGGAGAGCCAGATGCCAGCCCCTTCCAGCAAGTGGGCTGGGAAACAAGAAGAGCCAACACCTGCCCCCCTCCACCCATAAGCCACTGGCTGGTCTGGAGAAACACAGGCTGCGATGATAGTTACTGAGGAAAAATACAATTTAATGCTTATAGTGTTTAGTGTGTCACTGACTTTGCAGGTCTAAAGCTGGTAGCCTGATCATCTATTCAAAAGATAACAATACACAATGTAGCACTTATGGGGGAATCTCCTTCTGGAGTTGGAAGGCATTCTTAATTCCCTATTATCTTGTTTTGAAGTCTGGTATCATTTTCATTGTTTTGTTGGGTTGGTTTTTATTGTTTTGTTTTGTTTGATTTTATTATATTTGATGGCATGGCCAGCTATTTCAAAGATAACAAGATATATTATGGTAGCCATTTTGGATTCATTATTATCTCGTTTTGAAGTTCCTTACTGCATTCATTGTTTTGTTTTTTTATTGGTTCTGCTCTGTTCTGTTTTGTTTGATTTTTACTGTCTGAAGGTATGAGCAGCTATTTTGAAGACAAGAGGCATTATGATAATCATTGATTTCCTACTGTCTTGAAATGTGTTACACTGGTTTATTTCAATTGGCTTTATTCTGTTTTATTTGACTTGGTTTTATTCTCTTTAAAGTAAAAAAGATAAACAAATAAAAGTTGTTAAAACAGTAAATTTGGGGCTGGGGATTTAGCTCAGCGGTTTAAACACTTGCTTGGTAAGTGCAAGGTCGTGAGTTGGATCCCCAGTACCAAGGGAAAACAAAAACAAAAACAAAACGGATTAAAACAGTAAATTTCATGTAATATATATTTTACCACAACTAAAAAGAAAGACAAAAATCTTAAAGAGTAACATGAAAAACAGAATTGAAATTACAAGTTCAAAGGATAGATTAAACAGATTAGATCACCAAAAGAACACTGAAAAACAAAACGCTGATACAAGAATTGAAACAACATTCAAGAAACAAATAATGAGAAAAAGGCAGTATTTGGCCAGGCTTGGTGGTGCACATCTGTAATCCTAGCATTTGAGAGGCTGAGGTAGGAGGATCATGGCAAGTTCAAGAGCAGCGTGGGCTACAAAGTGAGTTCAAGGCCAAGTTGAACTGCATAGCAAGACCTTGTCTGGGGGGCTGGGAGGAGGCAGTATTTGAAGAGATAATTGCTGATTTTCCCAAAACCACTGTAATTTTAGGAAGCACAACCCACTGCAAGTAGGACAATTATTATTTCTTAATAATAAATCTATCTAATTACTTTCCAATGAAAATGCAAAATACCAAAGACAAAAAGATTTATAAAGTCACTACATGAAAATAACATTATCGGGCTGGGGATTTAGCTCAGTGGCATAAGCACCTGCCTTGCAAGCAGGCGATCATGAGTTCGATCCCTGGTACCGATAAAAAAAAAAAAAAAAAAGAAAGAAAGAAAATAACATTATCTTCAGGAATGTCAGCTGTATTTGTGGCTTAGTTTTTCAGTAGCAACAATGGGATCCAGGAAGTAATAAAATATAGAAAAAACTGAAGACTACATATCAGAGCTGCATAAACAAGCCTACTACCGAGGGCTCCTCTGTTCCATCAAAAGAACACAACTCACCATCATATAACAGTGAATTAATTCTTAAACTGACAATATATATCTAAAGCACAAGGGAGAATACACCTGAGTGGATCAATAGGAACACATACTTCTGGTTAAGGAGAGAATGAGGAAAAAGAAGAGGGAAAGAATATGATAAAACAAAATATTAACAATTGGGAAATCTAGGCAAAAGTAAATTAGAGTTCTTTTTGCTATTCCTCCAACCTTTCTACAATCTTCAGTTACTTAAATTTTACTAATGTGTCAATTAATTCTTGACAACCTCACCTTAAAGCTTAGAAAATATCTGTAGTTTTTAATCCCATGCACTTTCTACATCACAGTGCTTTCTTGCCTCACTTAATTGTCCTTCCACAATTACATACATTCTACAATACATAGAACCTCAGCAGACTGCCAGACATCAAGATGCAGCTTCACCAAGACAGAACATTAAATACAAGTGTTTCACTCACAGAATTTTATTTTTTCTGTCCTTCAGACTCAAAGTTACTCTTACTTTTATCTACTTCCTACTACCCTAAATAGGCACAATTTAAAGAAAAAAAAATCACATCTTTTATTGGTTGCTTCTACACAGAGGTTTTCTATGAACATAGTAGATTCTACTTATAAACATACCTAATCATTGTGTCAGGTGGTCCTCAAAGGTACCTCAAGTTCAATGACTTACTAGGACAACTCAGAAAATTCAGCACCTACCTGTACACACAATTGTGACTTACTATAGCAATGCGAAAGACTACAAAAGTAAACGTGGTAATGTGAAGAGGCACATGGGACAAAGTCTGGAGGAAACGTGATACAACCTTCAGAAAGTCTTCTCCCACTAGTCACACAGAACTCAATTTCTCCAGCAGTGAGCTATAATGTGTAAAAGGTGTCTCCAAGGTAAACTCATTAGAGACTTGGTGTTCAAGGTTTCTCTTTGGAATTGGTCACATAAATAATCTCTATCTAGTCCAGTGGTGGTGAACCTGTTAGAGCTTTCAATGATACAAATAGTCCACTGGGACATGTGTGCCGAAAGTCTGCCACCACTTGTCTGGCCTGTAAAAAAATTTCAGACTCCCCAAAAGCAAGCAGGTATTAAGTATAAACCACATTGGTAGTACAATTTAGGTAAGCCACACTGGGAATGGTGGGAACCCTCCCAAAATCCAAGTTCCCAACCCTGCAAACAAACATTTCCAAGGATGAGACTCAGCTGCTATGGCTTCTCTTTTTGCCCAAATGAGATGTTCCTTTGGAAATAAGATGTTTTGGGTGTTTCCTGTTTGCCTGGTTGGTTGGTAAGGGGAATGACAATCTGTTTTCTATCCAAAACTTGTCCCCATTTACTATCATTTTAACTAAAATTTGCTTTGCTGAGATCTGCATCATTTTTATAACTTATCAGCTATTTATGCACAACTCTTAAAACTCTTGCAAGGCATAAATGCACTAATATACTATGAGATGATTAAATGCTGTATCTATACTTAAGTAGGATATCTTTAAGGTTTAAAGATAGTAAAAATTAATTTTATTTAGCACACTGAGATAAACATTTGATACAGTTTAACAGATATTACTGGCCATCTACAATGTTCAAGAGTTGATATTTGGTAATACTTTTTTGAGAAGCAAAGGAAAAATCGGCTGCAGTGTAGCTCAAAGGTAGATCACTCTTATTCAAAGCCATGGGCTCAATTCCCAGCATTAAAAACAAAACAAACAAAACAAAACAAAACCCAAAAAAATGAAAGTGTGCCTTAGTTCCAATAGATTTCTACTTATTATCAGTTAATATACACATTTACAAACTGGCTACTTAAAAGTGTGGAAGCACTATTTCTTTATAAATCATCACTAAAAACTAGACAGAAAACCCACACATTCTTCTCAAAAGAAATAAAATGAATGACATTTAAAAAGGAATAGAATATAAACCTTGCTGTCCTCCCACACACTTTTCAGTACTTAACAATGCCTTAGAATAAGTATGTTCTGTTCAAAGGGTCACATTAAAATTAACATCCCAAGGATATTTTATTTTAAAATATAAAAAGATCTTAAACATTTGCAGAGAAAATTATACTTCTTTAGTTTTTGGTTATTTTAGCCAATTAAACTCTACCAGACTATAAGTAAATTAGTGATTGATCTGTACTTTGACATAAGTGCTGAAATATCTTCTGCTTTTTGCCCTACAATCATTTCCGCTAATACTACATATGTTTTGTCCTTAGATAAACTTCATATGACCTCAGCAGAATACAGAATACAATAGCCTTCAAGAAACTTATTTTTAGGAAACAATAATAAAAATTTTACATGTTACTTTCAGGAATAAATGTGAAAGTTCTAAAAAGAAGTAAAAATTAAAAAAGCCTTTCTCCTTCAATTTAAGGTTTCCGTTTTAGGCACAAAGCCCTGTATTTCATACCCAGCATTGCAAAAACAAACAAACCCCCAAAAATAGAAAAAGAAAATTAACAAAAAATTTGCACTTATGTTTTATATATATTTTGGCTAGCAATACAAATGACATACATGAAAAGGCTTTAAAAGAACTACTGACTTTACTGACTATTCTCCAAATAGGAAGGCTGGTTCAAGGGTTTATTTTTGCTTATATTTTTTCTCTGTAATATTCATTTACATTAAGGACAAATTAACTTTTTAATTTACCTTATGAAAACAGAGACAAAGTAACGTATACATTATTTTTTTTCTAGTTTAAAGACACAGCAAGCTGGGCATGGTGGTGCATACTTCTGATGCTAGCACTCAGGAGGTTGAGGCAGGAGGATGGATGGCTGTGAAGTTTGAGGCCAGTGTGGGCTACACAGTGAGCTCAAACCTAGCCTGAACTACATAGTGAGACTGTCTCAAACACAAAAAACAAAACAAACAAAAGACAAAGCAAGAGCTCTCTATATTTTAAAAAACATTTTATATCTGAACTGTGAAAAATTTTCTATTTTTGTCTTGGCCTTGTAAGGTATCCCCTTAAAACTCAACGCTCAAAAATGGAAGCAATACAGTGAGGGGAGTAATTCAGTGTGGCTTGATACCCAGTACCACCAAAAAGAAATTTTTAAAATAAATTTAAGTCAATCAAACTATGTACTTCAAAAAAGATTTCCAATTTGAAACCAGTTAAAACGCACTAGCACCCTATCAGTACAGAATGCTTCCTCTTCTCGAGCTAACTTTTTTAGATTTTATTTTACTGTTTGTTTGAACAGGGTCTTGCTATGTAGCAATCTTGAACTCACTATATAGATCAGGCCTGCCTCAAACTAGCCATCCTATTGCCTCAGTCTCACAAGTGCTAGGATTATTTTCACTATTATTATCACAACAGTCATTTTTCTTAAAGTTATCAGCCTTTCTTATTTGCTATCTTCATTGCAAATAACAACAACAAAAAAAGTACATTTACGTTCTTGTTTCACTACACTGGAAAGCACAATGGGTTAGTTAAGTCTTATGATCCAGCTGTGAATATGACTTGGATTATACATAGTTTCAATCAGCACGACTGGGAGATAAGAGAATTATTTAGCAGTAGGTTGTTGTAGACATTTAATAAAATACTTTTTAAACAGATGTGTTGCCATGTACAACCGCTGGAGTCCAAGAGTTTGAGTTAGCATGTGAAACAAAGTGAAAAAAGAGCCCACAATTTTACTGAGGGTGTTGTATGTAGCATAGTGGTCGAATGCATGTGTGAAGCCCTTGGTTGTACTCTGACCCTAAAATAAAGCAAACTAACAGTAATTATCAGAAATTTTAGAAGTTTCAGACCATAGTTACTAGATATCAAGTGCAACAGAAAAATATGTCGAATGTTTAAATTTTAATAATGCACTATAGTAGAAGAAATAGTGTCATTAATCCCCTAAAAATAGTTGTCCTTGCTTCAAATACATCGTTCTTGCCACTTTCTGAATCAGTCCTGAAAGTCCTCTTTCATGTCTTTATTAGTATGGTTAAAATACAGTGAATGCCCCTGAGAAGTACCACCCAATAAAAATGTAGGCTCATAAAAACATTATGGTGTGTCCTTGTCTATCTTATTCTCCTAATCTGGTCCTAAACAACTGTTGGCACTTTCCAAAGTCAAAATGATCAGTGTTCTGAATCAATTCAGAACATCAATAGAGCCACAACAGTACAACTCAAGACAGGAAAAAGGACTTCCAGAATTGCTTCAGAGTGGCAAGAAAAAAGGGATCAAGTGTGTTCACAGTGAGGGGTGGGTATTTAGAGGTGGTTAATGGCAATGTGTCTTTTACTGCAGTAAGTTTTTAAAAATGTAAATATACTGTATTCCTTTAGGTCAGAACTTTTTGTCCTAAGGGAGGGGGTTACTGTGTAGCATATAACATAAAGGGTGACCAAAATATTCAGCAACCAGAAGACCAAATTACGGCAGTTATTACAACTCTGCATCAAATACTTCTGGCTACCTCCCGGGCACAGAACAAAACTGCAAATTCTCTATTCTCTTGACAGTATATAAGGCTATACAACTTGTGCTGGCCAATAAAATACAGGAAGAAGTGATGTATGTCCCCTTCTAGCTTTTAAATATTCTACTAGTACCCCATTTCTCTTTCTCTGCAACAGCCATAGCCAACATTTAAGAATAATGTTTGAAGCCAGGTGTGGTGGCGTGCACCGGTAATCTCAGCACCAGGGAGGCTGAGAAAGGAGGATTGCTGAGTTTGAGGCCAGGCTGGGCTATGAAGTGAGTTCGAGAATGGCCTTAACTATACAGTGAATTCCTGTCTCAAACAGACCACGAAAGAAAAAAAGAAAGTGAGAAAGAGAGAAAGAGAGAGAGAAAGCAAGCAAGGAATCTGTCAGTGATGGTCTCTGAATAGCAAAAAATGAGCACAGCCCATATCCACCCAGAGCCTTCCCCACTGATCACTGAGTACAATCACCATGCTGTACAAGTGACAAACTTTTGATGTGTTAATTCATCGCAACTGGGGGAAGACACTGTGGACACTGTTGTTAATAATTTATAATCCAGTTTTATTATCCCAATTAAACAGATCAACTGTATAAAACTAATAAAAAAATAAGCAGACGAATAGAACTGAAAAAGAACTAGCCCTACTGGACAGCTCCAACGAAAGACCAGTAGGGCATGGTGGTGCATACCTCTAATCCAAGCACTAGGGGAGGCTGAGGCAAGAGGACTGCAAATGGAAGCCCAGCCTGGGAAATTCAGCAATAACCTATCATAAGATAGAAAAAGGGGTGGGGATGGAGCCCAATGCAAAGGCTCTAGGTTCAATCTCCAGTAAGAGGGAAAAAAAAAAAAAAAGAAAATCAAGACAGCTCTAATATATAGCACTAACTATACACTAAGCAGTGTTCTAAGCTCTTTATATAAATTGATTCATTTACTCCTCACAACAACTCTATTACATTACATATTATATGTGTCTAATAATGGACATTATTATCATCTCTACAAATAAGGTCATTGAATTACAGGAATGATAAGCAAATGGTAGAAACAAGATTCAGTGTCAGGCAGGTTAATTCATATATATCCTTTCTATCATGCTATACTGCATACTATAAAAGTATAATAATAAAAATAAAACGATACTAGCACTTAATCAGACAGGCAAATCAAGAGAACAGAATGAACTCCAGAAATAAAATCAAATGCACACAGGATGTGAGTACAGTAAAGTATGATTACTCTAAAATGCTCTAAAATCCCAAATGCTCCAAAATTGATAACCTGTATTTCAGATTTGGAGCATTTCATATTACAAAATATTGAATTTGAGATTAGTCTCAATTTTCAAAATCTATGTAAATAACCCTGAAATCTGAAACATGGTTAGTCCCAAGCAAATACACAAAGATACTTATGAGGCATAATTAAAAATACACTGAATATTTAAATTTTTTTAAAAAATACCACAGTTGGGGCTGGGGATTCAGCTCAGTGGCATAAGTGCCTGCCTGGTGAGCATAAGGTCATAAATTCAATCCCTGGTACAAAAAAAAAAAAAACAACTACAGTAAAATAGATACATAAAAGTTCCCCTCAAAATACTCCTTTTTGCTTTGAACACACTCATCTCACGGTTCTTGCCTCTTTCTGAAGCAGTTCTAAAGTCCTCTTTCTTTTTGCGGGGAGGGGGTACTGGAGATTGAGCTCAAGACACGCAGCGCTGACCCTAAATTTAAATTCCCTGCCCCTAAAGTCCTCTTTCACGAATGCCTTTAGTTGCACTGTGCTGCCTGCCTCAGTATCCTACATAGATTAAAAATATTTACTTTTCATGGTCATTTTGACTTTGGATAAGAGCCAGAAGTAGCACAGTGCCAGTTCAATTATTAAGGTGGATAAGGACACACCATTAATGTTTTGACAGAAATTGCCATAAATGGTTGATCAACAGAGCAATTGAAAGATACAATGAATATTTAAACTTAAAAATACTAAAAAATTCATTATAGAAGGGCAGGGATATAGCTTAGCAGCACAATGCCTGCCTGACAAGTTCAAGGTCCTGAATTCAATTCCTAGTAAAAAAAAATTTTTTTTCATTATAGGGGGCCAGGGATATAGCTCAGCAGCACAGCACCTGCCTGGCAAGTGCAAGGTTTTGAGTTTGATTCCTAGTACAAACCAATCAATCAATCATGCATTCATTCATTCAAGTAGCTGGGCATGGCAGCACATGCCTATAATACCAGCACTCCGGAGGCTGAGGCAGAAAGAGTGCCATGTGTTCAGGGCAGCCCAGGCTACACAGTGAGTTCAAAGCCAGCCTGAACTACAGAGTGAGACCCTGTTTTAAAAAACAAACAAAAAAACCCGAGAAGTTTCATTATAGTGAAAGACATGCTGTCATTAATCCCCTTCAGGATACTCCCCCTTCCTTTGAACACACTTATTCTATTTTTTTCTTTTTTTAGAGATATAGTCTTATTATGTAGTTCAAGCTGGTCTTGCGCTCACTTTGTAACCCAGGCTGTTCTGGAACTGACAAAGATCTTCTTGTCTCAGACTCCCAAGTGCTGGGATCACAGGTAGGCACCACCATGCCTGGCTCTTTTACATTTTTAAAAATTTAACCATTCACGGTATTTCTCCATCATCCTTGTACATATAAAATGGTGGATAAAAGTTGACTCACCAGGCATGGTGGCACAACCTATAATCTCAGCACTCAGCACTCTTGAGGCTGAAGTGAGTAGATTGCCATGATTTTGAGACCAGCCTGTGCTCTACAGTGACAGTTTTAAAGCTAGCTTAGACTATGTAGGAAGAACCTGTCTCAAAAAAACTAGGGCCAGGCGTGGTGGCACACATCTGTAATCTCAGCACTTGGGAAGCTCAGGCAGAAGGATCATCGTGAGTTTAAGCCTAATCTGGACTACATAGTGAGTTCAGGACAGCCTAAACTACACAGCGAGACCCGGTCAAAGAAAAAAAATGTTTATTCAATAAGTGTTATTTTGAAAACCCCACACCATTTCTGTAAGCAGTTCCAATGCTAGGTATTCATTATTGAACATATCTAAAGTGACACATTTTTCACTATAGCATTTAATCAATCTAACAATATAGTTCATCTAGACAATGAAATGCTGTATACTCATTTTTAAAAGCAAATTCTTTATTTACTAATATGGAAGAATCTCCAATGTCAGGTGTGGTGGTGCACACCTGTAAGCCCAGTGAATTCAAGGCTAGCCTGAATTGCATAGTGAGACTGTCTCAAAAAGACAGAAGGAGCAGGGAAAATGAAGTGGGGAGGAGAAGAAAGATGAAGGGGAAGAGGAAGGAGGATGAGGAAAAGGAGAAAAAGAAGTAGAAGAGGAGAGGGTGGAGGAGAAAGAAAAAGAAAAAGGAGAAAGAAAGAGAACCACCACAGCTCCAAGATAAATTAAATTTTAAGAAGTTGTAAAATTAAGAGGCAAAACAGTATATATAATGTTTTCATTAGTCTAAAAAAAAGGGCAAAAAGAAGCCAGGGGACATACATGTATCCATACATATATGAACATAATATATCTCTCAAAGTACATACAAGCAATTGATGATTTGTATTGCCAAAATTAAGATGGCCAAGCAGCAGTCAGATGTATTGGCCTTTCAGTAAAATTATGACTTAAATTCTAAAAGACATTGACACAATAACATATTGAAACTATTCGTGATAAAGAACTGTGCAGTCCTTAAACTCCCAGACAAGCTAAAAAAGAAAAGCAGCTGGGAGAAAGGAAAACTAAACAGATGTACACAGCAAAAAAGAAGCCAAAACTTTGCAGCCCCTGAACGAAATGGATGGAGTACGTAGTCCTAATTTCTAACGGCTCACCCACTCCCATGGCCATGACAGCTGTCCATGGAGTGCTGCCTTCTGGACTTAACTCCACTAGTTCTCCATTCCTTTTGTTTTCCATTTTTGGTGTTTTGTTTCATTTTGTTTTTAAGGACCAAACAATTTTCTCTATATATCAATGAGAAGAAATTTCAGTATCATTTCAAAGCATCCTTTGTGAGAAAAGCAAGAAACGAAGAATTAAATAAGAAGAATAAAACAACTGGTGGCTGGTGTGGTGGTGCTTACCCATAGTCCCAGCACTTGGGAGGATGCAGCAGGGCTGCTGTGACTTCAAAGCTAGCCTGGGCTATGTAGTAAGAGCCTAGCTCAACAAAACAAAATAAAAATAAGTATTTTAGAAAAACTTTTTTAAAAACAGGAAGCCTGGGGACAATGTACATAGAGCAATGGGCTCAAAGCCAGCCTGAACTGTGTAACAAGACTCCTATCTTTTAAAAAAAAATGATAGGGGCTGGGGATTTAGCTCAGCAGCATAATCACCTGCCTTTCAAACGTGCAGTCGTGAGTTAGATCCCCAAAAACAAAACAAAACAAAAAGATAATAATGATAATAATAATAATAATAATAATGGTAGAGCATGTGCTTATCATGTGCAAAGCATTGGGTTCTTGGTCACATAAATTAAAAAATAATAAAAATAAAACCAAACAAAATAAAATTAAGGAATAAAAATGATATGGCACTTATCAGAGAGATGCAGATGGATCACTAGGGAGGGCATGTATGAAATTTTCTATAATAAAATTTTTGTTAAAAAATAAAAAACCTACTAGCACACAGGCACTCAACTCTTAAACCACTAGCCTACTTTTAATAATAACTAAAGAGGTACACTTGCTTTGTTTTGAGATCCACTTTCATGATTTACTATTGGTTGAGGATTAAATGAGAATAAAATTTGCAGCAGAGGTGGCACATAGTGTTCAATGTGCAGAATTATATAGCAATACTATAAAAATAGATTATAGACAACAAAATATAACTAGAAACTATCCCCCTAAAATAGGTTACATTCTAATTTCTCTGTAGCTCCACAATAGAGTTTAGGATATTCTACTCCAAAATATTGCACTCTGCCACTTGAGGAAACACCAGAAACAAGAAGTTAACTCTAACCTCCTCCTGTTCCTCTACCCTAATGTAGAACATAAAAGAATGACTTTCCAGTCAGAAGCAGACCCTAAGATTCATTCAGAGGTGCTCTCTCTATGCCTGCAGCAGAGCATGAACCATACCACAAAGGTCTTGCTCTAAGTCCACCTCAATTTAGATCACTCAACCTTTGCTCAATTATACCTTTGCACCACTATCTATTCTTCACCAAACCTATGCACAGTAAGTTTGTACTTCTTTGAGCCTTCATTTCTGATGGTCCTGGTGTCACATAAAACTTAAGTAAATGTGTATGCTTTTCTCTTATTAATTGGCCTTTTGTTATAATAGATTCAGTCATGAACATAATGATGATTGAGAAAAAGCTGTAACTTTTTCTCCTGGGCATTTACTACTAGGCTATGTGTCCATAATTAACTGAGTAACACTCCAAGTATCAGTTTACCTAGGTGGAAGCTAAGTTTATTAGAATACCCTATTTCTAAACTCTCAGTTCTAAATTTTTGCACCTATGTCTAATAACCAAAACTGTAAAGGTGTTTTAAAAATAAGCAACATTCTCACACATATATACACACTCTCAGGAAAAAACTGACATTCAGAGAAATGACGAAAATGGCAAGCTAAGACAGGTAATACAGGGTAATACATACATGTAATCCCAGCACTCAGAGAGGCTGAGGACTGCAAATTCAAGCCCAACCTGAGAAACAATGGGATAGCCAATTTCAACACAAAAAACAAAAAAAACTAAACAAAAACAATGGGCTGGGAATGTAGCTAAACTGTAAAGGTCCTGGATATGATTTTAGGATCCCACCCCCATATACATACCAAACACAAACTCTTAAAAAAGTCCAGTTAAAAGATTTTAAATATTAAGAAATACAATAAATGCCTGTAATCCCAGCACTTGGGAGGCTGAGGCAAGAGGACTGCTGTGAGTTCGAGGCCAGCATGGGCTACATAAGTGAGTTCAAGGCCAGTCTGCTACATAGTGAGATCTTGTTTCAAAGAAACCAAAACCAAACCAAAAAAAAAAATTAACACAACACTCAATAATTACAAAAAAAATAGTGCTTACATTTACAGTTACTATAAAAGACTGAAAACACCTACCTACTTCACAAAGACTCCCATAATGTCCTTCTCATATGCTGGTAGGCCCAAAGGCCAAAGGCATTCTAGATGAGTGGTTCTTACACACCACCCATGGACATCTGGAAATATCTAGAGACATCTTGCTGTTAGAACTGTTAGGCAATTGTTACAGACATTCAGTTGGTAAATGACAAGGTGCTACTGAACATCCCACAATACACAGGACAGCCTTTACAACATAAGTCATTCAGCCCAAAATGTCAGCATTATATAGGGTTAAGAAACCCTGTAATAGGTGATGTGACCATCAATCACAGTGACACTCCTGGAAATTTAGAACTGACCTAAATTAATATTTATTACACTGCCCTCTTCAATAGTATAGAGGATTTTAAAAACAGGAAGTCTAGTATCTACTGAATATCTAAGAAAGAAGAACAAAAAAGAAGCTAAAACAAAAAATAAATAAATATTGGCAGTCTCTAGCAGCCTTCCATTTCCTGCTTCTGGACAGGCCTAGCTGCATTCCTAACCTTGAGCTCTGTACACTTTCACACTTTCCATGCAGTTTTCTATGTAGCAAGTAAGTTGGACTTGTTTCTATAGCTTATAGCCAAGAGTCTGACCAACACTTGTTACCCGCAGAATACCACTCACATAGAAGAAAAAACTACAGCACTGCAGAATATATGATAGCTCAACACAGTAAATAAAGAAAAAATAAGATATTTAAATATAAAAGGATATGTATGACCATAGACTCGAAAAGGAAACACCTTGGACTGAATCCATTTTCACAACTATAGCCCATGAACAAGATGAATTTTCTCTTTGAAGATATTTAATAATTTCAAGGAGCAGAGAATTGAAACAATTAGATCAAAAAACCTAGGAAAGTGTTAGAATTTTTCCAAATAACTGAGTTAATTATAGAAAATAAAATAAAAACTGAAATAAAAAGACAGTATTTTAGACTTTCATTTAAAGACTTAGAAGTGCAATGAAGCTAAAAAATAAGGCAATCAAAGGAAAAATACATTAGGAAAAAAAGAGCAAACTTAAAGATTTTTTACTTTAGGTTGGCTCAAAGCCCTTTCATTACACTATACACTGCAACATGCCAGGTATAACAGTTCTGTGAGTATAAAGAAAATAATACTTTCCCTACTTGTTGAATGCATCCATTCATTTAAATTCTCATTGTTGCTGGGCAGAGAGGCATACACCTGTAATCACATCACTACAGGGGGCTGAAACAGAAGGATCTCAAGTACAAACCTAGCCTGAGCAACCTGGCAACACCCTGTCTCAAAATAAAAAAATAAAAAATAAAAAAATGGCCTGCAGTGCAGCTCAGTGGAAAGGATCTGAGTTTGATCATCAGTATTATAATCGATCAACCAATCAACCAACCCTCATTATCTACAGTATTTCTGTACTTTTAAAGGAACAAGTTATTGCTCTCACAGAGATTGCCATCTAAAATATATGATAATACATGACAAGCATGTGATTTTACATTTTTCTAGTAGCTACATTAAAACTTTAATTCATAAAATTAACTTTAATAATAAACTTTATTTGGGACCTGTGACTGCAGCTCAGTGGTAAAGTATATGGTTAGCATGCACATGGTTTTGGTTCAATCCTTAGCACACACACACACAAAAAAAAAAAAAAAAAAAAAAAATCTATCTATCTATCTATCTATCTATCTATATATATATATATATATACTTTGTTCTGATATATCCAAAATGTAATTTTAGCATGTTATCAATATAAAAATTAATGTGGTATTTCATTCATACTAAGTTTTTGAAACACTGTGCCTGTTTTTTTCTTTTAGACTGGGTCTAACAGTGTTGCACAGGCTGGCCTCCAACTTTATTGATCCTCCACTTTCAGTCTCTCAAGTCCATAGCTGGATGACAGGCATGGATCATTACACCTGGCTTCAGTATATATTTTACACATACTATTTACCAATTAGGATAAAAGGCACTTCAAGTGCTGACCAGTCATAATGACTAGTACCCGTCATACTGGATAATGCCAATCTACAAAATGAAATGGAGGTACTGTTTTGTCCTTCCATTTCAAATCTTATTTCTCTGATTTTCTGTCATATGCATGTATATTATTCTGATAAAAATAATTACAAAGAGAGCCGGGCATGGTGGCTCACGCCTGTAATCCCAGCACTCGAGAGGCTGAGGCAGGAGGACTGTTCCAAGTTTGAGACCAGCCTGGCCTACAAAGTTAGTGCAAGACCAGCCTGAAATGCATAGTAAGATCCAGTCTCAAAAAAAGACAAAAAAAAAAAAAA